>CM054119.1:20630344-20632844 GCA_028673005.1 Tanypteryx hageni | reverse complement strand
TATTTTTTCTGTTTTTAAAAAAATATGTTTTTGAGGGTAAATTTTAAAAAATAATTTTTTTTTGTCCTGTCACTTTGACTACAGATTTCTCTATTTTCTATGTACATTAATGTTTCTGTAATCACTGCATTTTGTACGCAAAAGACACAAAAATACGATGAAGTGTTTATTTTTTGCTAGGCACTTTTTTAAAAGAGTAGTTTAAGAACTTTTAATTCGTTGAAAAGATTCTTAGCCGCAATTGAGTTTTTTTTTAACATAAATAATTAAACAACTGGGTAATTCTGTGTATTTTAGCCAAGAGTTTTATGCACCACCCTAAAAATTACTTTTTCGAATAAATTAGCACCTTTCATGTCTTTGAAATTCTTCTTTATGTATAATTAACGCTTCGTTTTTAATGGAATAGTGGAAAAATGTAAGCATATTTGCGTATTTTGTTTAAAATTGAACTTGTTGTTAATTTAATGCGTTAGCTGGGAGTGAATTTTATTTCCGATGTTTTTTCTGTTGCGTTTACGAGTACCGCGCGTCGTGTCTCGAACGCGTAAATCGATCGCCGTCAGCTGCTCGTCTGCGAAACATCCCATCTTCGATTCGCATTTGTTATTTTCGGCCAATTCGGGTGCATCTTGTTTCTTTGTTTATAACGCAACAATGTCGTCGATTTTCCGATAAAGATTTTTGGAAGGGGAATCGTAAATCAGCCCAATTTCAACCTCTGCGTCCTGCGGTGTTCATATGTTTTTTATTTATCGTCATCGTGATTTCGCATTCGTTGCCTCTTTCCCGTATCCACGTTACCAGCCCTTGGAGGCGTGTTACGGAAGACATTTCCATGGTTACTCAATCCAACTGTTGAAAGAGACGGGAGGGGAAGAGAATAGAGAGGGGAGCGGCGTGGAATAAAAAAATACATAATTGTGCCTCTTTAGATGTCGGGAGAGCGAGAGAGAGAGAGAGAGAGAAAAAAAATACAGGAAGAATTTCCCGGCGTTGCCAGCTCCCTCCCCTTTCCCCTTGATTAACTCGGGGCTACGCTAGCGCCCGCGACATCCGGCAACGTCGCGAGGAGAGCCGAATGGGTGGGGAATGTTTTGTGAGGTATATAGTTAAAGGAGAGGTTTTGGAGGGGAGGGTGTGCGAGAGAGAGAGAGAGAGAGGGGCGGGGAGGGTGTGAGAGAGAGAGAAAGAGAGAGGGGGCGGGGATGGGGAAGGGACGGCCGCCATCTTGAAACTGGCGTCAGTCAATTGTCTGGCATCCAAGCGCATATCGAGTTAATAGCATCTATGTGGTCGTCAAGCTCCTTTCCGTCCCAGTAATTCGTATTTATTCCAGTGTCCTAAGCGCGAAAAACTCCGAGGAATAGCTATCGGAAATATTATTCGAGTTATCCTCCGAGTTGTGGTTCTGTTATTTACTCAAAAGTGTCGCTGTTGGGAGCTACAACGTTCACTTGGTTACGCCCTGCCAACGGTAAGGTCGTCAAAACGTCGGGCGTTATTGCTCTCCGAACCCGAGTTTCGTCTGCGTGTGTTCGTTTCGAAGATGCGGATCTTCGTGAAAGTGAAGTGATCCGGAGAAGAATATAAATAGAGGTGTCGGGAAGAGGGGAATATGTGCGTTTCCATGACCACAGCCAGTCATTTGTCATGATGGTGGTTGCTCAGCGGTCGTAACATGTCACATATCCCGAAAAAGTGTTTCCATGGAGTGAATCTGTGACCGTTACGAAGTTCGCACGTTACTTGGACCGTTTCGCCCGGATAAGGTATATGTGGGTTTCCTTGGATTGTTCGATTCTGAAATTCCTAGCGACGGAGGCTATTTGAAAAAGGTGAGTTTTTAGCATTCTATTTAAACGGTTGGAAAAAATTTGGTCGGTGTTTCATAGGAAGGCATTCGTGGGCTGATTTAAAGGCATATATACTCGCATACGTTTGTGTGATACGGACGAAACGCGTAATTTAGTGTCCTTAAAGCGTATTCTTCCATGCGAAATTGAACGTGCGTCTTCGTAATGGGAAAAACTGCTCTCTTGGTTGATAATAGCCAATTGTTGCGTCGCTGGGTGATTGTTTACGCGTATTTGGTTTGTTGGGCGGTATTTGTTTACCATGACTACCCTCGTAGATCGTAAGGTTTCGTGTATTTACCGAGGTTGTTACGAATCGGTTTCGTCTGAACTTCGCTGATTGAAAGCCGAAACGTTCGCGACCGCTTGAATAACAGCCATTTTTTCTAGACGGGCGCTTTTTCTGTCTCAAAATGCACCCGAAACGCACAAACGCTTAAAATTATAATCGTTGGCTGTTTTTTTTTGGGCCTTTTGATAAGCTACGGATATTCCTCAGGGTCAGTAAACTTTCCGTAGGTGTGGTAACCCCGTCAACGTTCGCTGTTCAACTGTTAACTCCTACTGACGAAATATGTATCGTATCGTTGATTTGAGTGAATCATCCAAGTCAAGAGGTTCGATATTGTCTCGTAATTCGATTT
>CM054119.1:20560344-20627844 GCA_028673005.1 Tanypteryx hageni | reverse complement strand
AATGTGTAGTAAAAGAAATATTCCGTATTTTATTAATTATAACAGATGTTGTTTGCCTCTGTTGCTACGGAGGGTGTTTTTTTTGACAACTATTCAAAACTATAGTAGTCATCATGGGAAATATTTCTTTAATTCAAAAGATTTCTCCTCGTGACCGATTTTCGTTTTTTCATCATGGAACGGTAATGGAGTAAAACAATCACTAATTTTCGAAATTTTAGGAATATTATACTTTTTCCTCATTGGGTTAATAATGCCACACATTTCTGCAAAATTTTAAATTTGTAGCACATTTAGAAGTGAAATAACATTTATCTAATTGTTTAAATTTAAATAATTTTTAACGGCCGCAATAAGAATTTCATGGATACATTAAAATGTTTATTCGTTTATGCAGACTAAGCTCTAAATAACTTGAAAATCTCAGCTTCCTAGCTCATCCCGTGGTACCTAAACTATCTGTTTAAACTTTAAGAATTTTTTAACTGCCAAACAAATTAAAATATCACAATTTCTGTAATACCTATTTCGCTTTTTTACTAATCCTACCTATGAAAAAAATTTCAGCTCCGTAGCGCATTCGGAAATACACAAAAACGCTAATATAAACGCTATCTAAAGATTGGTCGATTCTTCTGTTTTTATCTCCGAAACTCGCGGACTTTTTTTGATGGCAAATGAAGCCCGAATAAATGTTTAGCCAACTTTCCAGTATGGAAATAGGCTCATAGTTTCGTCGGCGTGTCTGTCCCCCCCCCCCGCCCTCATTACCTTTGAACAAATAGACCGATTTTCATGGGCCGAGTTCCCGAGGATAGTTTTTGTTGCGAATACTGAAAGTCCCGGGATCGATTCCAGGAACTATCCTTCCCATTTGATTTACATGGGAAATCTGTGAAATCCCTCGTGCGGGGTAATTTTCTCTCGCGCATTGAAATCTCTTAGAATTGTAATATCTGAGCGGGATTTGTACTATTCTCTGAGGAAAGGAATGGGGATTGTAATTGCTACGGTAGAATTTCGCTTACAGATCGTATTTCTTCGAATTTCGCGTAAATACCGGCGTTTTTGCATGACTGTTTATAGTCTAATGCGGGGTTTTCCAAACTATCTGAAGTCACGAAACCATTGGACTCTTATTCTCATTATTTAACGCAGTGGTTCTTTAACTTTCGGCTGTCACGGCCCCCTTGAATATCATTAAAATTAAAATATTAAAAATAAGAAACTTTAATATAAATTTCTTCATCGCATATAACTATTAATAGTTTTTACAAGATCCTATTTTCGAAAACTCTCTGATAAATTTTATTATTCGTATTTTTTTTTTGCCGTTTCACCTTACTTCCAGAATAATTTTGGGGCTCCCTGGGGGGGGGGGGGGGGGGCATAGTTTGAGAAACATTGATTTAATGGAACCTCGTGTTGCTTTCGCGGAAAACAGTTTGAAGAACGCTGGTCTAACGTATTTTTGGCACACAGGCGATTCTGCGATTTTTACCACTCATTACGAGAATGTTGCCATGGCAACAACTATTGTTGGACTCATTCGGTATATTCTAATACGCACACGCGTAATTTTTGCCGGACAGATACGAGTGATCAATTTGATATTCCGTTCTAATTCTAATCACATTCCAACCACAAGGTTATCTATTATTAGGCGCTCACTTTTTTCCGTCTTCCTACCCTATTTAATCATCTACCTTCCCACATAGATCCGTTTATCCTTTCCTGTAAATCATTTATCAAAGGTTCTAGAGCTCATTTACCTCATTCTCACCTCCAATTTCTTTGTGCTCTATCCGCAGTGTTATTTTCCCTTTTCTCTTTCGTGTTGTATTCTTACTATTATTATTATTCTCTGTTTTTTTCCTGTTTTTTATTCGCTTTTATTTATACTCATGATGTTATATATTTCACTCTAAAATGGCGAATGCTGTATGTGAAATTTTTAATTAAATAAAAAATAAATAAAAAATAAATGTATTTGTAATATTTTATAACGCTAAATTATGAAATTTTGGAACACGAAAAAGAACTCATCCGCGGTGTAATTTTAAAGCTATTAAAGTCAATTGAATAAATAATTAAGTTCGGTTTGGAACGTCTTGTTTAATCTACACCTCACGGATCACGTAAGAGCACGGGAGAGAAACATTTGGAGTTTTAATTGTTGTTTGCCGAGACGTCGATTTAAACAAAATATGCGATGTTTTGCTCGGGATTTTCTAGAATTTTTATCTCCGAAACTATAACTCGTAATTATGTGGCCTCTCGGACTTTTTTTGCGGTGAATGAATCCTCGATCCGAATAAATTTTTAAGTCTCCAACTTACGAATCGTTGCTTGATGGATGCCATTTAACGAGATGCGAGTAAAGGTTAATTAAAGCAATTATGTAAAGTGAAAGTTCTGATTGACGGATTCAGTGCAAAATCACAATTGGATGATGCATTTAAATAAACTGACGTGGGCAACACATGACTTTCTCCATATTTATATGGCAAATTACATGTTGTTAGCTCTGGGATCGTTGTCAATATTTACTTCCGGTTGACAATTTAGAAAAGAAAAAGGAGCGTTACTAAGACGTAACTATTCGTCAATTGTTGACAATAGTCTTCAGTAGGTGGCGTGGTGGTGGCAGCTAAAAATATAAGATATCTCTTAAACAATGCATTATATGGAAAAATGTATCAAACAAAGGTTGTAGAAAATGAAATTTCCTACAACATTTAACCCGATACATTTTTACATTTATCAAATATTAAAGCAAATATTTCAAAATAACGGATAAGTGACAGGAGTAAACACCCACTTCCGGTCGACCGATTTTTACCAAAAACTAATCAGATCTTCTAACTTTTATGAAAATGTTAAATATAAAATTTTGCGTTGAACTGATTAATAGTTTTTGAGTTAGAGCGCCCACAAAAATCCATCACAAATAGACACACAGACATCATCGAGAAAATGGTCAAAACGTGTTCATGGGGACCTTAAAACATGTATTACCGTTGAAATCTCGAGTTCGATTTTTTCACGAAAACAATACTTTCTCTATACTTCGTATATGTAGAAGGTAATAAGGATCGCTTCTATGTAATTAAATTTAAATCCGTGGAGCGGTTTGGGAAATGAAAGTAATTACGGACGGACGGACGAGACGTGCCCAGAAGGCGTCCCGCCTCCGCTGGCAAAGATCGAATTACGTCGGATTTACTGGACGTTAGTCGGTGTGGCGATGGAAGCGATTATTTAGTCCGTCCATTGTCGAAGCGGGCCTCCGTCGCTCGCGCCAAGACAACCCGCCCATTGTTGTCCCACGGTTCGGTATTGTTGACCCCGTCGCCCACGCGAATTGGATGACGTAACGGAGGTTGATGCGTGGGAGGGGGAGAGCGAGGGATGGAGAAAGGGAGCTGAGTGCGCTTTTTAAAAGGTTCGTTGCCCGGAGTGCAATTCAGGGCGGGCTGAGCTGCGTTTTTAACAGCTATCTGAAACCCAATATCGATTGAAACCTTTATTCGGGTAGAGCAGCGGTGTCCAAACTACGGCCCGCTGTGCTAAGGCGAAAAATCAATTCGAAAAGTTTTAACAAACAAATTCGTACATTTTTTGAAAATTTTCGTAATAAAACTTTAAATATTGAAATGTTAGCCATGAAAACCTTATTCAGACATGATTTTCACTTGATGGCGTCTCAGAATATATAGAAATTTTCCGATTTAAACTCTAATCCGGCCCGCCGAAGAATTGACAACTTCCAATGCGGCCCGCCAAGGGATTCGCAACCATTGATGTGGCCCGCCATTAGAAATGTTTGGGCACCGCTGGGGTAGAGGACAGCATTTGCTACAGGAACGTCCGCGATAGCACGTAACTACGACCGTTCGAGATAAAAATTGCTTAAACGATACACGTAAAAATACGCATAACAATCGCTAATTGCGTTATCTTGCCCTTATATGATGTGAGGTGTGGATGAAGACATTTATCCATATGGACGATTGAAATTGCTACAAATTGTTTGCACAAGCTCGTACCTACGACTTATAGTTTCCGAGATACAAATTAATAAATTTTAATGTGCTAACGGGGCGAAAACAATCCCTAAAAATGAACAAATTTGAAACTTTCGACTTTTATGGTTGGTTGTGAGCAAAATCCTATAATCGTGCAAAATCTCCAGCTCATCCGAAAGTGCCTAATCGTTAGTATCCTCCTGATATTATGTTATAAATCATAACTAAGAGGAGTCAATATATATATAATGATGATACAGCAATAGACCGAGATGCGCGACCCCGATGTACGCGGAATCGTTATTACGCGACGCGCTTGATAAAATATTTATTTTTTTGCGTCGAAAAAAGTAAAGTAACAATTTTAAATAAAAAGAAATCAAAAGTAGCGCCAACCTCTCCAGCCAATCAGCAGCAGTCAGCAAGCCAGACAACTATCAGCCAGTAAACTCATTTGTTTACATATACCTAACTGTGGTTCGCGTTTCTCGGCTACGCGTGATATTCTTTCCCTCCTATATTTCTATATATTTATGGTGATTTAAAAGTTATATATATATATATGTATATATATATATGTATGTATGTGTATATATATATATATATATATATATATATATATATATATATATATGTGTGTGTGTGTGTGTGTGTGTGTGTGTGTGTGTGTGTATACATACATACATACATACACACACACACACACACACACACTTGGTAGCAGCTAAGATAATCGCAGATTGTAGAAAATTAAATTACCTACAACTTTTATTCCAATAGTTCTTTTCATCGATCAAGTATGAAAGCAAATATTTCAAAAAACGGATGTGACAAGAGTAAACACCCACTTCCGGTCAACCGATTGTTATCAGAAACTAATCAACTATTTCCCCTTTAATATAAAATAAACTGACGTGGGCAACACATGACTTTCTCCATATTTATATGGCAAATTACGTTGTTAGCTCTGGGATCGTTGTCAATATTTACTTCCAGTTGACAATTGAGAAAAGAAAAAGGAGCGTTACTAAGACGTAACTAAGCTTCAATTGTTAACAATAGTCTTCGGTAGGTGGCGTGGTGGTGGCAGCTAAAAATATAAGATATCTCTTAAACAATGCATTATATGGGAAAATGTTTCAAACAAAGGTTGTAGAAAATTAAATGTCCTACAACCTTTTTTACCATTTTCCTTGGGGTCGAATTGCGCGGCGGTCAGATTTCGAATCGCGCGGAACTACCTGGAGTTGACCTTTTCCAAACCCCCCCCCCCCTTCCCACGGTCGATTCGGATAAAGTTCGCACTATAAAAAATGAATACGTACTCCACTCATATTTGACGGGCAAATCGGATGGTTTGTAACATTTTATAACGCTAAATTACGAAATTTGGGAACACAAAAATCCGCGGCGATTTTAAAGCTATCAAAGGCAATGTAAGTGTTAATTAAACGATTAAATGGAATGTTAGGCATCGTAGGTTTGGATCTTCTTGTTTTTAACGCGAAAGGCGGTATTGGTCGCGAAATATTCGAATCTCTTTCTCTTTGAGCGAAAGTTTTACGCGGTCGAATTTCGTCACGATTCAGAGTACAGCTTCCCACTCATTCCATACTGTAGTATGTTTTCGAAAGGTCGCGCCTTATAGTTAAATTCCTCTTTTCCTCCTCAGCCTCCGTGGGTTTCTCGCTTCGGTCCCGCTAAGGGAGCTCAGCGTGCGCTACCGTGATGTCTGTCGACAAGGCACTCGTTATTTCGAATTGTTGCTTTATTGGATTTTGCCTGGTGTGCAGGGCTTTTGTGCTGCTGTGCCGGGTGGCTTTCAGCACACGTTCCGCGTTTTGGATTTAGCCGGAGATTTTCCCGTTTCGGCGGGTTTCGAATTGTCCGGTCGAAACGAAATTAGAAATATCAATTCCTCGAAAGTGACGTTATTCGCATTCAGAGCCGTCTCTTAAGACCCGCGGGGCCCCGGGCGAGAGGGTTGCCGCGAGGCCCCCCTATCTATACAAATCAAATTTCTCGTTTAATTACAATTTTATTATTGTTTTCAAGTTTATGTTAGTTTTTCTCCGAAAATACGGTAGAGAATGAGAATTCACTTGGCGATTGACGTGCCATCTGAAGGTAAACGTGTGTACTTGCATTTGGAGATTTGGCGGAAAGTGTGGTTTTGGCAGTTTTGGTTAAGATTCCGACTTTAAAAGATAAGTATATCTAGGAAATGGAAATTATATATTGCATAATTATTTTTCTATATTTAGTAATTGGAAGTTAATGAGAAAAGTATAAGAGTACTGGTATTTGGTGCTTGCATTCTGCAAGCATATCATCTCAACATAAAAAACGTTCATATTTCATCATTACAAATATTTTTTAATTCTAAATATTTCACCTCCGGAGCGATTTTCGTTTTTCCCTTGTGTAAAAATAATAGATTAAAACAATCACCAATCTTTGCAATTTTAAGAATTTTATACTTTCTCCATTATGGGGTACCAATGCTACACATTTCTGCCAAATTTTAAAGTTGCAGCACTTCTAGAGGTGAAATAATATTTTTCCAATTGTTTAAATTTTAAACATTTTTAACGGCCGCCGCAATATGTTTATGGAGAGATTCAAATGTTTATTTGTGCAATTGCACTAATCTGTACATGACTTGAAAATTTCAGCTTCCTAGCTCATCCCGTAATGTCTAAACAGTTATCTATTTGTTTAAACTTTAAGAATTTTTAACTGCCAAACAAATTAAAATATCAAAATTTGTATAATCCCTATTACGTTATTTCACAAATCCTATCTCAAAAAAAAAATTAGTTTCGTAGCACATTCGGAAATACATAAACCTTGAAAAATTGCTTAAACAATTGCGAATTTTTAGCGACCGCATTGTTGCACTTTTTCAAGATTTTCGTTTTTTTCTAGTCGGCTTTGCACAAAATCCTGCCTATGAAAAAATCTCGAATCTCCAGCTCATCTGGAAGTGCCTAAACATTAGTATCCTCCTGTTATATGTTACCTGTTATATCCTCCTCATTAAGAAACTTCGATGTATACGAGTATATATAAGCAGTATGCTAGCAAACGAGCACCTATATCCTCTTCTCGAGACAATTTCCCAAATACAATTTCTACCATAGCTCCTCATAGACGCGGGGCCCTCATAGACGCGGGGCCCTCATAGACGCTGGGCCCTCATAGGCGCGGGGCCCTGGTTGACTGCCCACCCAGCCCCCCCCCCCCCTTCAGACGGCTCTGCATTCGCATTCATTCCTTCGCAGTAAATTATCCCATTTTTTCACCACTTACAATAACTGTGTGTCTCTGAGGAAAACCAAGATGGAAACATATACTCCAAAAAATGGAATACACAGATTTCGAAGGCGTTCTTTTTGGAAAATGCGCACAAAACGACGTCGTAAGATTGAGCGATTCTCGAATTTTGATTTACAAAACTATGAGTCGCGATTACGTGGTCCCGCCAGCACCCGGGGCAAACTATGTACAAACAAAATAAATAAAAAAAAATTCTCTAATTCCTTTATGGATTTAGAGCGAACCATTAATAAATAAAAATAAACTATAAACGATATAATTACTTACTATAAATGCACATAATTTATATACATAGTTATAAGTATAATTACATACATAATTACAGACATGCATAATTTAAATACAGAAAGTAAAAATATTTTAATATTAAAGAGTTATTCTGTGTGATTTTAATGCGGCTAACTCATCGTTAGTGTCATCGAAATTTATAGTTTGTGCTATGCGTAATGTCTGGAGCAAGTATAGTGGTGAAATCTCCCCTGTCCTTGCCACATGCGCAACTTGCCTTTAACAATTTTTTGCGCCCCTTCTTTAGTTACGCCCGGGGCATATGCCCCGCCCCAGTTACGGCGCTGCCTCCCGGGGCCTGTTCTGTGGTAAATGTAGTTCTCTATTCGAATAAATCTTTTAATCTATAAGAGCATGAGAGGGAAATATATGCATTTTAAAAGTTTGTTCGCCGGTTAAACCCTCTAAACGACCGATGTAAACAAAATATGCGATGTTTTGCTTGTAAGTTCCTCCGAAACTACAAGTCGTAATTGTATGAATACATTTTTACTTTCCCCATTCACGTAGTATAGGAAAAAGTAGTGTATTCATGAGAAAATCGACTTCGAGATTTCAACGGAAATACACGTTTTGACCATTTTCTCGATAATGTCTCTCTGTGTGTGTGGTAGCTTTTTTTGCGGGTGCTCCAACTCAAAAAACGCGAAATTTTACATTTAACATATTTATAAAAGTCACGAGAACTGATTAGTTTTTGGTAAAAATCGGCCAATCGGAAGTGGGTGTTTACTATTGTCACTTATCCGTTATTTTGAAATATTTGCTTTAATATTTGATAAATCTAAAAATGCGCTGGAATATTAGTTGTTGGAATTTTATTTTCTACAACCCT
This sequence comes from Tanypteryx hageni, assembly GCA_028673005.1. NCBI lineage: Eukaryota > Metazoa > Arthropoda > Insecta > Odonata > Petaluridae > Tanypteryx > Tanypteryx hageni. The sequence goes on along the minus strand of CM054119.1, from coordinate 20,619,354 downwards.
TGTTTGAAACATTTTCCCATATAATGCATCGTTTAAGAGATATCTTATGTTTTTAGCTGCCACCACCGCACCACATACCGACAACTATTGTTAACAATTGACACTTAGTAACGTCTTAGTAACGTTCCTTATTATTTTCTCAATTGTTGAAGCTTCGTGACTATATCTAATATCAGAAGGCTATGGTTTGAGTTTAATTATGTTCTTTGTTAACTCTAAAATTTGCTCGCAGTTTCATAAAATATTTATTATTATGCGAAATATTTGGAATTTTTAGAAATATCACAGATGTGGAGAAAGTCATGTGGTGGCCACATCAGATTTTTTAATATGTACCTCACAGATCATATAAGAAGCATGGAGGGAAAAATGTAGTATTTGATTGTTCTTTGCCCTTTGAATCGTCGCTATCAATCGATGTGAACAGATAAGCGGTTTTGCTTCGGATTTTATCGAAATTTTATCTCCGAAACTACAAGTTTCGGAGATAAAAATTTTGCGGTCTCCCTGCCTTTTTCGTGGTAAATGTTGTTCTCCATTCGAATATTTTTTTTAATCTATACCCAACGCATCATAAAAGGATTAGGGAGAGAAAAGCGTGGATTTTGTATTGTCGTTTTCCGATGGAATCGTCGCATCATTCGATGCAAAGAAAATGTGCGATGTTTTGCTCGGGATTTTCTCGAGTTTTTATTTCCGAAACTATGACTCGTAATTATGTGTTCCCGCGGACTTTCTTACGGTAAATGTTGTCCTCTATCCGAATAAATTCTTTGATCTGTACCTTACGGATCATATAAAAGCTCGGGAGAGAAATGTGTATGTTATTTAATTGCTGCCTGATGCCAGTTAACGAGATACGGGTATAAGTTTAAGTGATTGTATAAAATGGAAGTTATAATCGACGGATTCAGTTCAGAATCACAATTGGGCGACGAATCTTAATAAGGGTCTCTCGTATTTCGTTTAATTTGAATCCGTCCAGCGGTGTAGGAGATGAGAAAGTTACGACTGACGGACGGACATGACGTTCTGCTACCACCGCTATTCTTCTTTTCTTCGTCGTGGAAAGTCCATTTTCTCTCACTTACCGAATTCTCTGTGCGCACGAAAGGAAATTCCGCGTTTTTACTTATTTAGGATAGGTCTTGTTCGCTTTAGTTACGCGTAAGTCAGTTTTCGTCGACGACAATTAAAATACACGGGGAAATTTTTTACGTCCCGAGCGAATCACTACTTTCTCGTTTGGTTTCCTCGAAATCGGCTGTTTCTTTGATACAAATGTATTGGACAAAACATTTTACGTATTTAACTAGTTCTACAAATTTTGTTTGGAGATTTTTTTTAAGACTAATATTTTACGAGATATAAAGAGAAGTTCATTTTTTCGTTCGAAGGCTTTCGTGGTGCTGCTGACTTGAAGGCTTCATCTTCCGGGTGTTCAACACGTTGGTCAAGTTAAAAAGACGACAGTTTCGCCAACCTTCTGCAGGGAAACTGTCGTCATTTTGACTTGACCAACGTGGTGAACACCCGGAAGATGAAGCCTTCAAGTTCATTTTTTGTTGCCAGGAAAATAACAACCCTGATTGGCTCGTGTGAAATATTTATATAATTTTCTTATTTTCTTTTCACCCAACGTCCTAAATACCTAATTCCATGAACATCCCCCGAATAGTTTCCGAGATTGGACATACGGACGGACTTATCCGATAATTTTCGTTTTTTTAGCCTACTTTCCAGAATGGAAATGTGTTTATTGTTTCGTCGTTTTGTCTGTCTGTCCACCCCTCGTTAACTTTTGAACCAATAGACCGATTTTCATAATATTCGGTGGAAATCTCTTGCCGCTTGGGCATAGCTCTCCCGAGGATAGTCTTCGTTGCGAAGTCCCGGGTTCGATTCCGGGAACTACAATTCCCATTTGATTTACATGGGAAATCTGCAATCCATCGCGCGGGGTAATTTTCTCTCGCGCATTAAAATGTCTTGGAATTGTAATATCGGAGCGAGTTTTGAGCTATTCTCTGAGGAAAGGAATGATGGTTCTAATTTTCATCGTTAATGAAATCAGGCTCATCCTTTTGGAGTTTGCTCATGCGATATCGAAACGAAAGTATCGATACCGTAATCATATGATGTATCGAATGAAAAGTATCGATACCACAAAAGTATCGGACCGAAAGTACCGATATCACTAGAAAATCGAAAGAAAAGGATCGAGTACAAAAGTACTTGGTATCGAAAGGAAATTACCGATGTGAGTAAAGTATCGATGCTTGTTTCGTATCCCTACTCATATGTTATGTCGAATGAAAAGTATCGAAACCACAAAAGTATCGGATCTATAGTACCGATATCACTAGGAAATCGAAAGAAAAGAATCGAGTACAAAAGTACTTGGTATCGAAAGGAAATTACCGATATGAGTAAAGTATCGATACTTTTTTCGCATCCCTAATCATGATTAGTGTGACCATACGTTCCGGTTTATCCAGGACAGTCCCGGATTTTAGATGTCCCGTCCGGTTTTGCATTTTCCCGGTTAAAAATGTTTTATTTTTATTTCATAAATATAGAATAAATAAATCACATTCCGCCAGTTATATGTTATTACGCAAGCAATCCGTTTATTAGGTTATTTTTGGACATTTCCCAATGGAATTAAGAGCTGAAACTATTACAGTCGTTAAATCCCCATGAGGAGGTCTCTAGAAAAATCAATCCCGGAAAAAGTCCCGGATTCGACTCCGGGAGACGATTATATTTTCCCTTAAGTTTACACGGGATTTTCGATTTTTCAAGGCGCAAGGTTTATTTCCTTCGTTCATTAAAATATGTAAATATGGACCGAATTTCTCCACTTTTGTTTTGTTCGACGGATAAAATTATAAAATATCTTATTCTTGCGATGTTTTGGCGTTATACGACAGAATTTGTCAGAAACACGCATTTCTTTTCGAAATTTTATTGCTTTTTCGTACTCTTTCCGGGTGTTGCCAAGGCGAACCTCATTGTTGCCTCCGATTGAATTAGCGTCTATTAAGCCTTCAAATAGACGAAAGAATTGGGTTATTCGCTTCGCGAAATGTCAAACTTAATAGATTGAAACGTCAATAATTGAAGAATATTATTATTCAGTAAACATACGAAGAGGAAGAATAACGGAGCCAAAGAGTGGCAAATCAAGTCGTATATTGATGGCAGAATGTAATGAATTTCAAGCGCTTCATTTTCTGGGAGAATTCAAATGATTGTCAGGAATTTATTAATTATACAAACAATTACATTATCACTCGTTGCGAGAGTGCTGCCATTGCAATGACTATCGTTTTACTCGGATTCGATATATTCTAATACGAACACGAGTTATTTTTGCCACCAAAGTACGCGTGATCAATTTAGTTTTTCGTTCGAACGTATTTCTAATATTTTATAACGCAAAATTATGATATTTGGGAACGCAAAAACCTACACATCCGCGGTTATTTTCATGTTATTAAAGGCAATATAAGTATTAAATAAATGATTAAATGGAAAGCAGGCACCACAAGTTCCGTTTGGATCATCTCGTTTTTTACTTTCTCCATATACGAAGTATAGAGAAAGTATTGTTTTCATGAAAAAAATCGAATTCGAGATTTCAACGGAAATACATGTTTTAAGGTCCCCTGAACACGTTTTGGCCATTTTCTCGATGATGTCTGTCAGTCTGTGTGTGATAGCTCTTTGTGGGCGCTCTAACTCAAAAACTATTAATCAGGTCAACGCGAAATTTTATATTTAACGTTTTTATAAAAGTTAGAAGATCTGATTAGTTTTTGGTAAAAATCGGTCAACCGGAAGTGGGTGTTTACTCTTGTCACTTATCCGTTATTTTGAAATATTTGCTTTAATATTTGATAAATGTAAAAATGTATCGGGTTAAATGTTGTAGGAAATTTCATTTTCTACAACCTTTGTTTGATACATTTTTCCATGCAATGCATTTTTTAAGAGATATCTTATATTTTTATCTGCCACCACCACGCCACCTACCGAAGACTATTGTTAACAATTGACGCTTAGTTACGTCTTAGTAACGCTCCATTTTCTTTTCTTAATTGTCAACCGGAAGTAAATGTTGACAACGATCCCAGAGCTAACAACATGTAATTTGCCGTATGAATATGGAGAAAGTCATGTGTTGCCCTCGTCGGTTTATTTTAGTAAGGAATCCTTGAAAATTGCACGAGCACTCCCGTAATCGTTGACATTTGTTTTGGATTGTCGCAATTACGCATCAATCGCCTAATCATGTTAGCATTTCTCCATGTGGCTCTTGGAATCTATCCTCTTTCCGCTCTCTTTGCGGGCTTCACTTGTTTTTACGATTGGCCGAGGTATGTTTACTTAGGGGAGAAGTAGCACGTTACACACGCCATACAAAGAGCCCGCGAAAAGGTTCGAAACGAATCTTGTTCGGTAAACCGTCTTTATTGGTTGCCAAGCAACCCTTTTTGATTCATTGTTGGGGTTTCCCATTGTCAGACGTCCTCTTTAAACGGTGACGGACAAATTCTTTCCCGTTTCTCCAGTGATGATTGGTCGCTATTGATTATTTCTATCTTTCCTGTTTAGGATTCACCCTGCACTTATATAAGAACGGGGGATGCGTGCTTAATTATATGCCGCGTAATGTGGGTCCGCGTTGTCTGAATCCGCGCTAAGCGAACCCGTGTTATTTGGTCGTATTAAACTCAGCTATTTAAATCGAAGAACGTCGGTTAACACAAGAGCGGCGGAACCTATTTTAACGATTCTTTCATGTTTAAAGAAACGGAACCATAAGGGCGCTTAAGGTGAATTTCTTTTTAAATCTGAAATCCATCGTGCGGGGTAATTTTCTCTCGCTGATTAAAATATCTCGGAATCGTAATATCGGAGCGGAATTTGTACTATTCTCTGGGGAAAGGAATGGAGATTATAATTTTCGTTGTAAAATGTTGCTTATCGGTCGTATTTCTTTGAATTTCGCGTAAATACTGGTGTTTTTGCAGTTTTTGACTCATTACGAGAGTGTTTCCATAGCAACAACTATTGTTGGACTTGGATTCGGTATAATCTAGTCTAACAATAACAAAAGGCTACTTCTGTCCCTTTGTACCTCCCTCTGTCACGCTATAAAAATGCGAATAACTCGATAATGGAACGAGATACATTTTTGATATTTGGCAGGAATGATCGATTCACATATTACAAGATGATGACGAAAAGAAATCTCAAATTAAGTCCTAGGTTCGACTCCAAGATAGGCTATTCCACTTCCCATATGATAACACGTAAAAATCGACTTTTTTGACTTGCATGATTTTATTCTTTTTGAGATCTAAAATAGAAAGAATCAACCTATGATCTTCTTATCTAGCCCATTTTAAAGAAAAAAAACTCTGAAGTTTCTTATTCTGTTCATCTATTCCCGCCTACAGTTCGAAATTCCTCATGTTAAACGTTTAATTCACGTATTTGGGGAGACCTTGCCCTTTTATGAACGAATTTATTCCTAAAAAATTCACTTTTACATTGTCGTTTTTTTTCAAGCAATCCGACAGATATACAGTAGTCCCTTACGCAACGCGGGAGTTACGTTATTGGAAAAGGCCGTGTTGGGCAAAGCCGTGATGCATAATTTCAGCACCTTATGGGAAAAGCCGCTTGTTCTCATAGGCTACGGGATTTCTCACATGATATGCACAGGTAAAATGTGGCGTGCGCACAATTCATGACCGCGTACAGTTAAATTTAAATCGTCTTTATTAAGCATCATCATTGGTAGTCTCTCCGTAGACAGGTCCGTGATTATTCTTGGTTAAACCTGGTCTCCATATACTCCTATTTTCCGCTCTCCTCTTCATATCTTGATAACTCCCTTTCCCTTTCAAATCGGCTATCAGCTGAAACCTTTTCCTACCTCTTTCCCTTTTTCCATCTAGTCTTCCTTCTAACACGTCTTTAATCATACTTTCCCTCTCGACTCAGGTAATGTCCAACCCAGTTAGCCTTCCTCTTTATAATAGTCTGTATAATCATTCGCTTCTCTCCTACTCTTAGTAGCACTTCATCGTTTTTCATCCTATCCGTCCATTTCATCTTCAGCATTCTCCTCCAATCCACATTTCAAAGCTTTCCAAATATTTGATGTCATTTTTTCTTAGCGTCCATGTTTCTTGTCCCGCACAAAGTTATACTCCATGCATTTTATGAACTTATTATTAAATATATGTCCCATTTATTTCGCCGAGTATAGTGAAATCCCGCGTCGGGTTTACTGTGTACCAACTTGGGCGTCCCTTCTAATTTTCCCACGAAAACGTGAAATAACGCGGGCCGTGTTGTAACGGGGGCCTTTTAGCGGGCCAGAGCAAGATCTCTTTAAACGATTATATGTTCCGCGTTCTCCGGATCCCGGAGAATGGGCGGTTCTTGCTCCCCTTGCCCAACATTTGGCGATGTTTCGGCACGGGATGGATTCGAAGCGTTCTTTCAGTCGCAGCCCAATACTCCCGACTCCATTTTATATTCGTAAATTAAAAAAAAAACTTTCTCATATCCTTACGATTTTATTCTCTGAAACAACGTCACCGGTTGCATTGTTACGTATTTAAGTGATCACGTGACAAGAATGCTGCTGCGTTAAGAGTGCTCTGGGCTTAAAAAGGATGGATGTTTAATTATTATGCCCCATTTTCTTATATATATATATATATATATATATATATATATATATATATATATTGCAAGTATTTGGTGATAGCAGAATGCCAGCATTTCAGCCCATATAAAAAGTAACGCCGTAGGATTTTATGAGCGGTTGGGGGGCGCCGGTGGTGTGGTGGTCAGGACGCTGGCTGCTACTCGCTTGAAAAAGTCATCGGGTACGAATCCTGCGCGAGTAGGATTTTTCTCGAGGTCACCCGGCCCCCCCCTGTTTGCGTGGTTTGAGGAGACCGCGCAAATTCAGCTGTTCCGTCCTTCGGAAGGGACGTTAAGCCGTTGGCCCCCCTGGTGTTCTTCGTAAGAGCAGGCAAATGCCGGCACCGGGTTTCCCTCCTCCCTCCCCGGTTATTCAGTGCACTACCTCTGAGATTTGTGCTGTAAGAGAGGCGAATTGACTGGGCATACATACATTATGAGCGGTTGCTGTGCGTAGGAAGTCCCTAACGTCTCCTCTATCAGGGTCGCTTCTCCTATTGCGGTCCCTTTTATCCCTAGAGAGAAACAAACCTAGCCGCTGTGTCCTACGGTCGATATCCCAAATGTAATCTTCGTGCTTGTGCATTCAGTACTACGTCAGAATTTTAATTATTTATGATGCCCTCAAACACAGCGCGTGGTGCGATTAGTAGAATCTTACATATTATCGGAAGAAAACATAAATGACGATGTTTTCATAATATGCGTGATATTGAAAAGAAAAATGAGAAAATATATTTCTGTAACTCGAATTTTTTTACGATTTTTCTATAGCTCGAATAATTTTTGCCTTCCCTTGAGATTCGAGTTATAGAAGTTTCAAAGTATATATATATATATATATATATACACGGTTATATATATATATATATATATATATATATATATATATATAACCGTGTATGTATATTCCCTAGTCAAAAACCAATTAATTAATTGGTAGGACCTGTCGTAAGACAGAACACGAATGAATGAATATATATATATATATATATATATATATATATATATATATATATATGGATGTCAACAAGGTGTTGGGATGAGTGTTATTTTACGTGTGTCGCTTCGACATCCCCGGGGCCTCGCCAACCTGAAGTCGTCTGATTGGTGAGTGCTCACTGGGTTTCCTCATCCCAACACCTTGTTGACATCCATATATTCATTTTACCTTTCCTTTTCCGTAAGCTGTTATATATATATATATATATATATATATATATATATATATATATATATATATATATATATATATATATATTGCAAGTATTTGGTGATAGCAGAATGCCAGCATTTCAGCCCATATAAAAAGTAACGCCGTAGGATTTTATGAGCGGTTGGGGGGCGCCGGTGGTGTGGTGGTCAGGACGCTGGCTGCTACTCGCTTGAAAAAGTCATCGGGTACGAATCCTGCGCGAGTAGGATTTTTCTCGAGGTCACCCGGCCCCCCCCTGTTTGCGTGGTTTGAGGAGACCGCGCAAATTCAGCTGTTCCGTCCTTCGGAAGGGACGTTAAGCCGTTGGCCCCCCTGGTGTTCTTCGTAAGAGCAGGCAAATGCCGGCACCGGGTTTCCCTCCTCCCTCCCCGGTTATTCAGTGCACTACCTCTGAGATTTGTGCTGTAAGAGAGGCGAATTGACTGGGCATACATACATTATGAGCGGTTGCTGTGCGTAGGAAGTCCCTAACGTCTCCTCTATCAGGGTCGCTTCTCCTATTGCGGTCCCTTTTATCCCTAGAGAGAAACAAACCTAGCCGCTGTGTCCTACGGTCGATATCCCAAATGTAATCTTCGTGCTTGTGCATTCAGTACTACGTCAGAATTTTAATTATTTATGATGCCCTCAAACACAGCGCGTGGTGCGATTAGTAGAATCTTACATATTATCGGAAGAAAACATAAATGACGATGTTTTCATAATATGCGTGATATTGAAAAGAAAAATGAGAAAATATATTTCTGTAACTCGAATTTTTTTACGATTTTTCTATAGCTCGAATAATTTTTGCCTTCCCTTGAGATTCGAGTTATAGAAGTTTCAAAGTATATATATATATATATATATATATATATACACGGTTATATATATATATATATATATATATATATATATAACCGTGTATGTATATTCCCTAGTCAAAAACCAATTAATTAATTGGTAGGACCTGTCGTAAGACAGAACACGAATGAATGAATATATATATATATATATATATATATATATATATGGATGTCAACAAGGTGTTGGGATGAGTGTTATTTTACGTGTGTCGCTTCGACATCCCCGGGGCCTCGCCAACCTGAAGTCGTCTGATTGGCGAGTGCTCACCGGGTTTCCTCATCCCAACACCTTGTTGACATCCATATATTCATTTTACCTTTCCTTTTCCGTAAGCTGTTATATATATATATATATATATATATATATATATATATATATATATATATATATATATATATACAAATATTCTAAAGTATATTTCCATAACTTGAGTTTTCTAAGACTCGAATAATATTTACTTTCTCTTGAGATTCGAGTTACGGAAGTTCCACTATTATTCGTTATGACGGTGTTAATTTCCATTAAAATCGTCGAAAAGTCTTTAATTTCCATTAAAGGCATTAAAGGTCCATTTAAAAAACATTGTTGTCGTCGCCATTAGTTTTACGCATTTCCATTGTCGAAAATGGTAAAAATTCGTACTTTTTCCGATTAGAACAGCTATTTACTCCAATTCGGTTCGTATTTGAATTCTGCCTTAAAAGAGTCAGCTCTTCTTTTCTCGAATTCGAATCCCGATTTTAAGTAATTTTAAAATGCGTCGTCAGAAAGCCTTGCGCCGAATCACATGTTTTTCTTACGGGGTATTGAAATGGAACATTGGGGTTAAAAACACCCCTTAAATGCGAACTTTTTTGTTATTTTCGATTTTTCTCGTCGGTTGTGCCGCTCGACCTACCTACATGCCGAATTTCAGATTTCTAGCCCTTCTAGAAGTACCTAAAGAGTTTATGCCAGCGAGTGAGGCACAAATAGCTTTATATAATAGATTTCAGAGTGTGAGTTTGCTTGTTTCTACGCTCGGTTCCCATTTTTCGTGAAAACGGAAGACTGTTCTTATCGTCTATTCACTCATCTAATGCGCATTCGCTCAAATTTTAAGTTTGTACTTCTTATTCTCGCGATGTTTAGACGTTACACGGAAGAGTCGACCAGAAATGCGCATTTCTTTTCGAAATTTAACGGTTTTTTCGTACTCATTCCGGGCGTTGCCAAGGCTACCTGGAGTTTTGCTTCCGATTGAATCAGTGTCTATTAAGACTTTAAACGGACGAAAGAATTGCGTTGTTTGCGTCGTGCTTTTCATGGAACATCGAAATTGTAGTCGTAGCATCGTCAAACTTAATAGATTGCAAAGTTAATAATTGCGTGTGGAATGTGGGCGTCTTTAGCGATTAGACTAAAAGAAAAAATCTTTCTTTTTTAATACTGGGATATTACCTTTCTCGTAAATATAATCATTATATTCTACACATTTAATGTTTTCTAACGCAAATGGGTCTACGCGTCGGGTTAAAAAATTTTTGATAAGGAATGGTGGCATTTTGAACGATTGACCAAAAAAAATATTTTATTATATGCGAGATTTCTCACCTCTTAGCTCGAACAGGAGACCGCTCCGGACACAAGGACCGGGTGTTTCGCTAATCAGGCCTGCAATCCCTATCATTTTGTCGGTATAATTTAGGAACGTATGCTACGCCGAATCCGCGAAATTGCCGAAAGGCAGCGGGCACGAATCCTGCGAAAGTAGGATTTTTCCGAGGTCGCCCGGCCCCGTTTGTGTGGTTTGAGGTGACTGCGCAAAGTCAGCGTTCCGTCCTTCGGAAGGGACGTTATGCAGTCGGCATCCTTGGTGATGTTTGGTAACAGTATTCTAATGCCGACGCCGTGTTCCCCCCCCCCCCTGCCTCGTGTGTTCGGTGTGGAAGGAGTTATGGCTATAATAATCCAAGGGGTTAATTAGCCAGAAATACACACACACACGTGAAAATTCCGAATCAGTGAAATGGGCAGCTTTATCCGGGACAGACGGAGGAAAACAATATAAATTACTAGCGTTATTGCCCGTCAAATATGACGGGATTATGATCCAAGTATTCGAAATGTATTCGATTTCGATATGAAAAATCAGTAAGGTATGCTAAATGATGAGCCCCTTGTCAAAAATGAAGTAATATTAATAAATAGATGATAGTATTCCCTCCCTCCCTCTCTCTCTCTCTCTCTTTCCTTCCCTCTGCCTCCTCTCCCTGCCTCTTTTCTCCCACCTCCCCCCTCTCTCATTAACTTAATTAATCAGACACGCATTGGATAGAAGGTATATCATGATATAACTAACAAAAATGTATTGAAATTAAAAATATGGCCATGTTAATATATTATTTTATAATATGGATAGGGTTAGATTGGATTATGCTTATTTAGACAGGGTCCAAACAGTTTTGTATAAAACTATAAGGTATAAACAATTTAATTGAAAATAATTGAAGTTTTACAAACAATTGTCTACAGCGTTAAAACATAATTCTGAAGCGATTTGATAAAGATATAAAGAACATTATGACTATTTACTATAATAACCTGATTAATTCATTATTCCTACTAGTGTACTGCCCATCATAAGACAGGGAAACTTAGAAATGAATAATAACAGCTGTAATTATTGAGTAAGGGCCGGTATAAAATTTGTCAAAATAGAGATTCGCGATAATTTATTTTTCATCCTTGTTTTCTCCAATGATGAGCTTCTTGTCAAAAATGAAGCAATAATAATAAATAAATAATAATATTCCCTCCCTCCCACTGTTTCTCTCCCTTCCTATCTCTTTCCCTCCCTCCCTCCCTCTCTTTTCTCCCTTCTCTCTCATTCCCTCCTCTCCCAATCCATAGCTCTCCCTCTTTTTCTCCATCTCCCTCTTTATCTCTTCCCTCCCGTCCTTTTCTAATTCTACACCTCCCTTACTCTCTATGTGCCTTCCATTCTGTATCCCTTCCTTCCTACCTCTCCCTCCCCACAACCCCCTCTCTCTTACTCTACATCTATATAGTCGTTTAGATAAGCGAAAGAATCAAAACTAAATCCCAGTCCCATTAGGATTACGTATTTTCGCGAAAAATCCTACGATAATTTAAGGCAATCTATGCACTCGTATATATTACACGTACGCGGGTTCAGACAACAATAGATTCTCAAAGTTTAACATTGACGTGATCGGCAAGGCAACATTCCGTTTAAAAGCCGATGTTTTCCCAAAATGTGCGATTTAAATGTTTAATATGAGAGATTTCGAACGGTAGGCGGAAAAAGACGAATAGAATAAGAAACTTCGTTAATTTTCCTGAAACATATTTCAAATTCGAAGATCGTACGGCAATTATTTGTAATTTAAATTTTCAAAAGAATAAAAGCCTGCACTTTAAAAAGTGGCTTTTTGTGTGTTATCTTGCGGGAAATTGAAATCGCCCCCTCCCTGGAGTCGAACCCGGGTCTTTTTTCGTACCTTCTTTTCGTCTTTCAATGTCTATATCTGAATCAATCGTTCCTGCGAAATTTCAACCTTCCACCTAATCGGGAAGTTCGTTAAAAACTCGTTAAAAAGTGCCATTGATGACGTCGGCGTCAAGTTTACGTACGTACGAACTTACATCCGAAATTATATATAGCGATTAGCAAATGTGGTCGGGAAAACATTCGGTATGAGATAAATCGTGCGTTTTCAATCATGAATTTAAGTGGAATTTCCTCGTGCATAACATACTTTCGGACTTTATTGGAACGTGAAATTCCTCCGTAATTATATCAAACTGTCGCTTCCGGAATGTGTTCTTCTTGAAAAACCTTTGCTTTCGGAACCTGTTCTTTTCTGGCATCGCATTTCTCGGCTATAGCGCGGAATCCGTGTGACGGACGAACATTTTTATTACGCCACGACGGAGATGGTCGTTTTGTACGCATCGACCTCGTATAACGCGGGGTTTCAATAACACGGATTAGATATAACGCGGTTTCTTTACAACATGGATTCTATATAATGCGATTTATTTACAAGACGGATTCGGTATGACGCTGTTTCTCTATAACACGGATTCGATTTAACGCGGTTTCTCTACAACGGATTTGACATAACGGGGTTTTCTTATAAAACGGATTCGATATAACAGGGTTTTCCTTTAACATGGATTTGATTTAATGCAGTTTCTCTGTAACACGGATTTTATATAACGCTATTTCTGTATAACATGGATTAGATATAACGTGGTTTCTTTTAGAGCTTTTTTCAAATATGCATGTACCGTATTTGCCCGATAATAATCAACCTTGATTATAAGGTGGCCCCTCTATTTCAGAAGCCACGAGAAATACAAGTATCGTAAATACCCGCGTATAATGCGCACCTTCATATAATGCGCTGGGGGGGTTTTCAGCCTCGTAATCTATGATTTTTCTGTATACCCGCGTATAGCACGAACATATTTTTTTTAGCGTTACCGTTCCAGAATAAAGTAGATGGTGTAACGTGTTCTAAAGCAATGATCGAATTATTGGTATTATGTCGAAAGTGCGAAATGAAATTTTCGAATAACGTTCCAAAAGAACGTCAGCCAACTCAGTCATTACATGCTCTGTTTACTTACAAGGTGATATTAGGATATACACAATAAATCCAATTATGTTAATTTCATAGTATGGCATATGACATTGTTTGAGCTAATAAATTGAAGGAATGACGATAATCCTATATTGAAGTTTTTTACTTACGTTTTTGTCACGCCTGAGGTGGACGGGTTCGCCCAACCTTCAGTTTTACCCTTATTAGAACACTCTGGAGCACGTAAACACGATAGCAAATAACCGTAATTAACTACAGACTCCAAGAATCAAAAATAAATCGCTTATGAATACTGCGAGAAAAGTAGGGAACGATAACTTGATTTAGTTCTACAAGAAGCATCAACTCCCATTGTACTCAAAGGCATCAGATGCCATTGTTTCTAAATGTAAGTAGTACCAGTACCTCACCACCAGGCTAGGCGCCGGTGTAGCGTGACGTCATGCGTAAGATGATGATTCGGATAACAACATCGAAGAAGAATGGTCCAACGACGAAGAATTTCATGGCTTTTAAAATGAATAAATTCTGAATTCATTCTTTTCATATCTAATTAATGTATCTTTATAGAATTAGTTAATAAATTTTAATTATTATTTATCTTACTTTTCGTAAAAATCACCAATAAAATTATGAGGATACCCGGGCAGTAATTAATGTGCCGAAATTGTGTAAATATGGGGTCAAATGAAAATAGGGAGATTATGTACCCTCGCATAACACGCACCCTAATTTTAACTCAAATATTTCGAAAAAAAGTGCTCATTATACATGGGTATTTATGGTATTTTCGGGTTACTGATACTAATAATAACTATCATTCTTTTTAATTGCAAAATATTCCGACAATTGTTTATTATTTTGAAATGATAATGCTTTGAACAGCTCATGAAAATCCCGTTTAATTTTTTAGGAGTTTTTTTACCAGCGAAGCGATGGTAGCAGAATGCCTCACGGGCATGTCCCGTCCATTCATCTTATCTTTCGTCGCCTAAACCGCTGAATGGATTTTAATTAAATGAAGTATTAGTGTTCCTTATTGAAATTTATCGCCCAATTGTGGTTTTGAACTGCATACGTCAAACAATATGTATCTGGAAGTATACGTTATTATTTTCATTATTAAATATCAATCTTGTGCCACTCAGTAGAAGCTGTCTCCAGTTTCTACAAATTTAGAAAATTGAAAAATGATATCAATGCTTGTAACGTATTTTTTTATTTTTAGTGTGGTATTTTAATTTAATAAAAATTGATTTATTGAATTTATGTTGCTATTCAATTTTGGCAGTAGTATATTCCTTGTTTTTTATATTTATTTTGTATCACTTGTGTTTTTCTTACTGGTGTTGGTGTTATTATTTAAAAAGTTATTATTTTTGCACAGTTAAATAAGATTTTGATTATATTTCCTTAAATTTTCACCTTATTGTGTGTTTTGTCGGTTGTTATTATTTTGTCATTATCGTTGTTGCTTTGTTTGACATTAATGTGACGTTTGTTGTCGGTGTTGTTTATAGGGCTTGCCAACCAAACGCCACACCATAGTAACGGTTGGATCTTTATCTATGAGGACAGAGGTATGCATTGTTATTTAGAAGCATGTCATATGTTCTTTCGGGATAATATTTATTGGGCACTTGGGTATTAACTGGTGACCTGAAATGTAGCACGTATGTGATGAGATATGGAACTATGCGGTGCTGTAAGTGGCGAGATATGGAACTACGTGGAGGTAACTTAGAGTTTTTGGTGGTAGGATTTGTTCTGTTTCCTCCACCCAGGTTGGGTTGGGTTAGTTGGTTGGTTCATTTTATTTCCTACCCCCAGGTTGGATTTAGTCGTTTGGTTAGGTTGGGCAGTCACACATATCGAAAATCTGTCGTCAGAGGAAAATAAAACATATTTACAGTCCAGGAAATTGATGCATAAAGCGAATTTGCATAAACAGAACCCATATTTACATGTCAAAGGTAGGGATACGTTCCACTGGCAATCCCAACTCCCCTCCAAGTCTCTCTTCTTTCGCTCCATGACGAATTTTATGCGCTAAATACAAAATTAAAACAACAATGTAAATCAGGGGTCGGCAACCTATGGCAAGCGGGCCACATGCAGCCCTCGAGAACGCTTTATGCGGCCCGCAAATCTGTAATGAAAAAGTGATCAGGAAAATTTCTCATGGGCAATTTTATATTTTTTGAGTAAAATTATGGTCTCAAAGCCTTTTCTGGTGATGTTTTAACGCCAGTAAATTACGTCGACTTAATTTAGTTCATATGAAATCGCAGAATCTCCAGAAAAAATCTGTTTTATTCACTCATCCGGCCCGCCGAGGCTTTCTTGACTCCCAATGCAACCCTCCGAAACATTCACGACTGTAAATGTGGTCCGCCATGCAGAAAAGGTTGCCGTCCAATGCTGTAAATTATACTCTTCAATAAAAGGAAGCAGACGAGCACTAGTGGTGGCTGTTGTGGGTGACATATTACTGGAGGTTTAAAGTAATGGAGGGTAGTCTTGGCCCAATGCAAGTTCCGCGGGCAAGGAGAGAAAACTTCTCAAGCGTGCTCAAACAGTGTTACACAAAATCTCCGTCTCATCTCCACTCTACAATATCCACTCCGCTCTCATCTCTCTTACTGTTGTGCTAATACGCGTAGCATAAGAGACGACGAGAGATTCAATGGTCGCCTTGTGGCGTAGTGAATACCTTTCTTTTATTTGTATTGCGCTGGCCGCATAACCGCTTAAGAGCGAATCAAAGGCGCATAAAAAGAAATTCCGGTAGCAATAAGTTAATCGCACAATAGTGAATTTGTATAAAGCGAACCTGCGTAAAGGGAGGGAAACCTGTACTGCGTATGCGTCTGATTTCACTAAACTCTTACTCTGCCACGAAAACAAAACAACCAGGAAAAACGTCTTCTGCGCGTAAATGCTATTTATACAGGTATAGTCAACTGGTTAGGAGGTTGTTGGAGATGTTATTTGGAGCGGGAAATGTAAATAAACTTTTCTACGATTCACTACTGTTTTCGAGTTATGACATTTAACCCTTTTTGAAGAAAATAAAACAAATGAATGCATAGAGGGACACCTGTATTTATTTACATATCAACTAGGCAAACTGGTAAACTCGAGAGGAAATAGAAGTAATACAACTCCCAACCACCTAGCCCTATGCCTCTAAATGTGACACAGTACTTTCTGTTACGTCGTACGAGATTACATTATTTGTTCTGTCGTAAATAATTTTTTGTTCCTTTGATGCCAGCTTTTAAATGTGTGTCCCTGCCCAACCCAATTACTATATCCAACCCGGGGGCAGGAAATAAAAACAACCACCCAACTAACCTAACCCAACCCGGGTGGAGGAAACAGAACGAATCCTACCGCCAAAAACTACATTCCCTACGTGTAGTTCCATACCTCGCCAATTAAAGTGCCACATAGTTCCATATCTTGCCACTTATGGTGCTAAGTTTCGGGTCATCCATTAATACCCGAGTACCATTGATCATTTTAACCGAGAAATTCCCCTCTTTGATTATTTTATTCTTTTTAAATTTGTGATTTTATCTTAAAAACCATTTCGTTTTGACAATTGCTGGCCTGTTATTTAGAATTTGAGCTGTTCCCATTCTCTTATATAGTGTTATGCGGGGCAATGATGAGTCAGTCTAGTGAAACCTTGGTTTTGCACAACCGGTTGTTCGTCACCGACATTGGCACTAAAGAGAGGTTGGCGTTAAATTGAGGTGTATACTTGCTCTATGTAATCATAAGATGGAAGTTCTGTTCACTACAACTAGTGAGCGTTATGTGGGGTTGTTGATAAGTAGGGGGATGCTAAATGAGTGTCTGACTGTATTACCTACACGATTTAGGCATTGTTTACAAATTGTAAACGAGAGAGAATAGGTGCCCACACCTTGCGTGCGTAAACGCACAGCGTTGGCGTTCTTGATGCTTTATGTATACGTCAAAAACAAATGATTTTCTCCATGCAGAGCGATAAATATGATTTCGTTATGCAATTGCAAGTTAGTCTTGGCATCAGCGTCCTCGAGCATAATTATAGGCAATTGCACTTGTGAATAATTTTCACGGTGAAAAATACAACGTAACTTCGAATGTCAATGAGTCGAATTTTCCATAACTAGAAGTGAGTTAATTTTACCAGGCAGGAGAAAATTACATTTCCGTAAATTTACAATAAAACATTTTTTTTTATTTAAAATAATTTCACAAAAATTCCCTAACACCACAAATCTTTAAGCACATAAAGCTATTATCATAGCTAAACATAAATGGATCAATCTTGAAATAAAAAATCTCTACAGGAAACGTACCCTTTTGGAAACAGGCTTACGATTTACACCTTAAATTTACAAGAAACTTGTCAGGTTTTGATTTGTCAATTTGAGATCAGCACAATCACGCAACATTAAATTTTAAAGAAAACCATGAAACTTCATAGGAAATTACACACATTAAACATCAAAAATTTGATGGGCTTTCTCCATACCTGTAATATTTCTAAAAATTCTAAATGGGTTAAATGATAATATATATTTTAAGGAACTCGGGGAAATTTCAAAGACCTTTCAAACAGCAGATAAACTCATAGCATAGCCTTCTGATATTGGATATAGCAACTATTAAGAAAATAAAATGAAGCATTACTAAGATTTAACTGTCAAATGTTTACAAAAGTTTCCTCCATGTGGTGTGGTGCAAGCAGCTAAACAATATAGTTTTTAAAATATCTCTTAAACAATGCGCTGTATGGGAAAATGTTTTGAACAAAGGCTATAGAAGATTAAATTTTCTAGAACTTTTATTCCAGTACTTTTTTTACATTGATCAAGTATTAAAGCAAAGATTTAAAAAAGATTGATGAAGTGGCAAGAGTAAACACCCACTTTCTGTTGAATGATTTAAAAAAAAACTAATCAAGTCTTGTGCCTTGAATACAAATGTCTAATATAAAATTTCACGTTGATCTGATATAGTTAGAAATATAGCTATAGTTTTCTAGTGAGAGCGCCCACAAAATTCCTATCATACGCACACACACACACGGACATCATCGAGAAAATGGTCAAAACGTGTTCAGGGGATCTCAGAACGTGTATTTCCATTGAAATCTCAAAATAGATTTTTTTCGTGAAAACAGTACTTTCCCCTATACCACGTATGGAGAAAGTAAAAAAAGGATCAATTAATAGGCAAATTGCTAAGATACCACTGAACAATAATACAACCAACCCTATTTTTAAAAAAAACATTCACCTACGAAGAGACATCACTTTTGAAAAAAGGTTTGATATACTCCCTTTCATGTAAAAGACCTCCAACAGATGACTTAATTGCTGATATGAATCATCGGTCAAAGGCGTTTCCGTGAGTCGAATTTTCTATAATATTTTTTTGGTTTTCCCTAAATTTCAACTTAATGGGAGTTCCACTGTATTTCGAATCATTTTTCACGTAAAAAGTTGTTATTGGTTGCCATGAATAACAAAATGTCTATCCACAATTACCCTAGCCAGCATTGCCAAAGCTATCAACAATTAGGATACCTGATCATTGCAACAGAAACAAAGGTATCATGTAGCGGCATACTCAACGAATATTGAGACTAAATATCGAAGTATCTCTCATTCCATTTTATGAAAAAATGTTTCAAACAAAAGTTGTAGGAAATTATATTTTCTACTACTTTGTTAATAACACATATTTAAATCCTAATGGAGATATTTGGAAACTACTGGAAAATGACAGGAATAAACTTCCACTTACGGTCGACCAATCTAAGCCAAATTAAAATTGAATTATTTATGAAAATGTTAAAAAAATAAAGTTTTGTGTCAATCTGATTATTAATGTTTGAGTAAGAGCACCTGCAAAATTCCTTTCACATACACTGACATCGAGAGAATAGTGGAAATATGCTCGGGAGACCTCAATAGATGTATTTCCGTTGAAATCTTGAATTTGATTTTTGTCACGGGAAACAAAACTTTTTTATACGTGGCATTGAGAAAGTAAAAAGAAAAATATTGATTACTCGGTGTAATGTCTAAGCATGTGAAAGCAATATACATTAGAACTTCCATAAGTCGAACTTCAAGGGAAACAAAAAATATTCAAGTTATAGAAAATTCGACTCATGGAAATACATTTCTCTCACAGGGCTCGGTAAAATTAATTCGCTTCGAATTCCGCTGTATTGGAAGTGATGTCAAGGGAATATTGATTTCAAGATTTCAATGGAAAAACACAGTTTAAAGTTCCTTAAAAAGATTTTGACCGATTTCTCAATGATGTCTGTGTGATAGGAAATTTGTGGGCGTTCTGATTCAAAAACTATTAATCAAATCAATGTGAAATTTTACATTTGCTATTCTTATTGGAGGGACAAGAGCTGATTAATTTTTGGTTAAAATCAGTCAACTGGATGCGAGTGTTTACGCTTGTCACTTAAACGTTTCTTTCAAATATTTGCTTTAATACTTGATCATTTAAAAAAAATATTGGAATAGAAGTTGCAGGAAATTTGATTTTCTACAACTCTTGTTCAAAACATTTTCTCATATTACACATTGTTTAAGAGATATTTTAAAAACCATATTTTTTAGCTAACATCACTTTTGTGAACAGTTAAGTCTTAGTAATGTTCCTCCTTATTCTTTATTGTCGAAGCTTTCTGGCTATATCCAATATCAGAAGGATACGGTATGAATTTCTGTGTTCTTTGTAAGTCATGGGATTTTTCTCGCATTTCCTTAAATATTTATTATCTTTTAACCTATTTGGAATTTTTAGAAATATTACAGTTACAGAGAAAGTCATCATCCTTCTCTGAAGTTGTAATATTAAAAGCAAACTGCAGTAAAGAACCCGTGATTCTGCTCGGTAGCGAATCTGCGCTCTAGCGAATCTGCGCTCGAGCGAATCTGCACTCTGGCAAATCCATGCTGTAGCAGATCTGCGTGGTAATGGATCCATACACAAACACGTTGGAGAGTCAGGTGTGTGTATATGGATATATTTCAGAAACACGTGTCTATATTTATTTCATCTGAGAACGAATGCCTTTCATTACACTGACCAAAGAAGTAAAGGAATTCTGAGATTACATCGGCCAAAAAACATTTTTTCATTTTTTTGAAAAATAAATGTTTCATCTTTTTAGCGCCATGCGTCGCTACCATCGACCATCTGCTTCACCCTCCCGACGTTCGGTGTCTTCTATAAAAGGTGATTCCAAGGGTTCTTGTTCGGCCGGATAGACATCCATCATCCACCGTGCTAATGCGGAGTACATCAAGCAAAAAATAAAGGACCTTGCTTCAAAGTGAAATTGGGCCTTTTTCCCCATCTGTAGTTAAAAAACAGAGCTGCTTGGCTAAGGTGTGACTCTGTATGTGTGTTCATCTGTGGGTGTATGTCATTCTGTCATGGTCGTCTGGAAGTATGGTTTGCTTTGATCTACCCTGAATGCTTCAGCAATCTGGCCTATATTGTCATCCTGTGTTCGCTTCCAAGTATGTAGTGCTAAATTCTTTGTTGACTGTCTGTTTAAGTGCAATCTGAATCAACAAGGTTGATCCAATAGTCTAGAACAGCCTGCTCAGGGTTTCTAAAATGGTTCAATCCTCTTCCCTTTGAAGTAGACCTGGTTTATGCTCATGGTGAGCTGTCTGAATCAACAAGGCTGCGCCTGTAGTTCAGGAAATGCTGTTATGTTTTTTAGTAATGGTTTCATTCTTGTTATTTTGAAGTAGTGTCCGGTTCAAACTCTGGATTGGTTCAAAGTATCCATTCCAGGGCTTCTGTAACGGCTTAATCCTTGTGATTTTGTACTAACTTGTTAAGGCTCTCGAAGAGCTGTCTGAATCAATAAGGCTGACCTTGTGTGTAGGGACAGACTCCAGTGTTTCTTTAAGGTTTTCATCTTTGTTATTTTAGAGTTGAAACTGGTTTAAGCTCGACTCATCGAAAATATCCTTTTCATCCATGAAGAAGTACTAGTTGAGTGGTCTTTCTTAGTCTACCTTTCTTCTCGCCCTATCACACTTTGGTTTTGATGAAGGATCGTGCATTTACTTTGTACATCAAGGACGGGTCATTCCCTAGGCATTCTTGCATAGAAATAAATGCTTCATGGTGCTTCATTTTGGTGCTTCTTTTTTAGTTTGAAAAATCTTAGGCAGCCTACTTTCTCGAGTAAAAAAAACTAGAAGGAGGCAGTGCAACTGTGATCGTCTTTTTAAAAAGAAATCAATTAGCTCACATCCTCAAGTACAAAACATATTCCGACCTAACTTTTTTGTGATTAGTGGCTTTATATGCAAAGTGCAATATATTATGAATGTTCTGAAAGAGTGAAGCTTTTGTTAGCAGGAACAGGTTGTCTCTTGAGTTTGTACATACTATAAAGGAGGGATATTTTAAAAAAATAGGTGTTTTGTTGCTGAGCAATTTGTATTTTAGAGGTTATTATTGTGTCTGAGAAGGGCTGAAGACGTCCTACAACAGCTCTGGATGAGTACTGCTGGTTCAGTTATTGACTTTCATCAGACTTATAAGCTGCCATTCTGAGTTACCATAGCAACAGCGAAGTATCTATCTGTTTTGGCTCATTTAGAGCAATTGAAATATGATATTTACAGTTTTGGGTATAATTTGAAGCAGTTAAACATCTACAGTGAGTTGAAGAGGGAATAACGTGAATTGTGGCCACTGCAATTGAGACTGAAGTGAATTCAGCAATGGACAACCTTGCTGCAAGTATGAAATTTGTTGCTTGTGGGATCTTGCCTTTTTGAAGGAAACAAAAAGTGCATGGGACACATAGCATTTCCTTTCAAAAGAAGAAGGTTGTTGTTTCAGCAGCTTGGAAAGAACCCTTTGAGTATAATGGACTTGAAACATATTTGGGGTGTAAAGCCTTGTTTTACATGCATCTGCCGTTACAGTTAGAGTCATATATCTTGTATTCTCCAGTGTATTTGTGGGAAAGTACTACCAGAATCTGATTCTTTAAGGTTCAACTGTTTGTCCAGTCAAAGGGAGACAATTTTAATACAAAAAACACATCAAATCCGAAAAGGTACAACCACCAACAGATGAGTAATGATCTCATATACAACACACCTAGTGTCTTCCTCAGTGGTCGAACACGAGGTGGAGTGATGCTCCAAAGAAACCACAAACTACTATGTCCATCAGAAGATACTGTGAACTCCTAGAAACCAGGAGTTCGTTCCCAGAGTTCCGGCTGCAGCACAGAGTGGAATTGTTGGGTGTTTTGGGAGAGCCTCGCTACATTTCACTGCAGCAGGAGTTGAGCAACCAAGAAGGACAAACCCATTCCATTTCTGGAGTTGGAAGCACTTCCAGAGGCTGTAGCTGTTGCAAATTCTGTAGGAGAGAGTACCCTGAGCATGCTTCAGCGGTAGATGTATCTGTAAGCGGGTCAGGTAGCTTGTCTGGCCCGGGAATCCTGTGTCTAGGTGTCAGGGTAAGCTGTACCAGATCAGGTTGTACTGGAATCAGCTTTGGATATCCAGGAAAATTAATAGATTCTGACAAAGAAGTAGAGGAATCACAGATAATAGCTTTAATACCTCACTGTGGGTTTCTTTTTATACACAAATGCTTAGTATTTGAAGGTATTTCTGCAGTTAGGAAGTGCAGAAAATCTTCAAAATCCAGAGGATTGGTAGTTTCTGAGACTGGTACTGTTCCTACCTCCATAAAACCAGCAGAGTCGCCATTTTGTTTTGAATCCAGATTGAAAATCTGCCTTTTGAACAGTTCCCTGGTGATTCGACGACCTCCAGATGGCTACCATGATAAGAAGTTGGAGATTAGGCAACTTGGTGAATGCCCCAAGAAGTTGACCTCATCCAGAAGGTTCTACAACTCACTATATCCTGGGATTGTGTCGTTCCGTCTGATTCTGGACCATGGGGCTTCAGAAGATGTTCTAGCTTCTTGGAGGACAGATTTCTCTTCTAATGTTCCATCTGTATACTTAGATCAAGGCAAAGCAAGAGATTTTGCAGGCTCTCTTCAAGGAATTTTTAAATCTACGCCATTTTTGTACTTGGCGGGAATTTTGTGGTTTAGGATAATTACTACTTTATTTGTTCAAGTACTTGTACTTAGCATAGGTAATTTCAGAAGCAATAATAAACCTCCCGTCCTTGTTAGTGTCTGGGGTCTTCGCAGTATACGTGAACTAACCGGGAGATTTTTGAGCTCCAGTGTGATTTTTCTATCTGTCCTAAAAGAATTTGGAAGTATCTGTTGTCCTCCCTGTGATAAAATAGTGTATCCAGCCGATTTGGCACGATATTTGTTGTGCAAAGGGAGTGTTAGCAACAAGTACAAGAAGTTGAAGACACTGGTTCTATACTCTCCAGAGATACCTTGGAAAATTGTTCGGTTACTGGGGTGTTTTTTGATTTGCACTGTTTCACCAGTATTGGTGAGGCACACAGATTGCTTGCTTAGTTGTTTCCTAGCATTGACGTTTGCTAAGGCAGTACTGGAAGCAGTTCCAGTCAATTTTCTGACTGATAGGATCGTAATTTTGTACTTGTGGTGTTTCCCTCTACAACGACAGGGATACTCCAGTTTCCCTACGACTATTTTTCTGAATCTAGGAAGATTTTGTACCGATCTATCTTGTAGGATACATCCTGGACTCTGTTCTTGTTTGAGATTTGTCGTTGTAGGCAACAGGGTAGACTTTAATTCTGGGAGTCCTGAGATCGTTCCTGGTCTGTTTTGTGGATGCTTTTGTGAAAGAAAGTTGGGTATATATTGGTTTGTCTCAAGTTGTAAGCCTGGTACGGTACTGTGTCTCAAATTTGTGACTTTTGTTGCTAAATTTAGCTTGGCATTGAGGAAAGTTGTGGAATTCAGGTTTAAATTAGGAGGAAACTTAGTTTTTTCTATTCCAGGATTTCTTTTATGGGCTGTGTTTGATTTGGTCACTATGCAGGAAAGCGACAATGGGAAAGAAAGCGAGGGAAGTGGGAGGGGAGGTGAGGGGGATAAAGAGGGAGAGAAAGGAGGGAGGGAGAGGGAGGAAGAGGAGGAGGAAGAAGAAGAGGACTGGCCAAAGGTTAAGCCACTTTGCTTGATAAGGTCACCTTCTGTGATAGCTGCAGAGAGGCAGCAGCAGGGGTACCAACAGCAGAAAGATGGTGTGAGGTTCCTTTCCAGACAGGGGTCTAAGGATTACCCACCAATAAAGGAGGGGGAGAGACAGAGCTACCAACAGTTGAGGCAGGATTCGGCAGATAGGCAGGGTTACCAACCTATGACAAGGATGGATTCTTTGTACAGGCAGGGCTACCCCCCTCCAGGGATCAGGCAGGCTTATCAGGTTGTGAGACAGGAATCTGTCGAGAGACAGGTATTCCAGAAGACAGAATCAGGTGAAAGACAGGGTTACCAACCTATAGTTAGGCAAGAATCGGGTGACAGGCAGGGGTTCCAACAGGGGGACATTGACAGGCAGTCTTACCAAGTTACCAGGATGGATTCGGCAGAGAGGAGTTGTTACCCACCGCAAGGCATGATGGGTGTCGGAGGTCAAATGTACCAACCTTTGAGACGTTTAGAGTCAGTTGAGAGGAAACCCTTCCAGCCAATGGGAAGGCAGGATCAGGGTGAAGCACAGTCCTACCCATCACCAGTGCTGCCAATGTCCGTAGACAGGCAGGCTAGCTATCAGCACATGGTCAGGCAGGGTTCCATAGAAGGTCAGGGCTACCAACCCCCCCACCACCAGCTTGATCAGGAACGCCAGCCATACCCCACCCAGGATCAGTCTTACCAACCATCGGAACATTCCGATCCCGACAGGCAACTGAGCGGAGAACAGTCCTACCAACAGTCCATGAGCGAAAGGCAGGGGTACCAACCAGGCAAGGTCGCAGCAGGTGGGGAACAGCGTGACAGGCAGCCATACCAGGAGTTCCCCACAGCCATGAAGGAAGGACAGGGATACCACCCATTGGGAGATCCGCCCCCTTACCACCAAATAGAACCAGGTTACCACAGACTGGCACTGGAAAGGCAGCGTTCCCTGGACCAGCCTCCGGCGTATTCGGTGGCTCAGCAGCACTGCGTTCAACGACAAGGGAGCGTCGGCCCCAGGCTGGCCGTCCCAGCGGAAGACCCTCCTAATCCCAGCAATGGGGAACACGGTGCTGTAGCCAGGACCCACAGCCTGGACTTCTTGAACTTCGAAGAGAAGAGGAGGCTGATAGCTTCGTCACTGTCGCTGTCGGACTTTCTCGGTGGGAAAGGAAGGGGTGGGGGTAAGTGTCGACAACGATTGGTGTCTAGGATTGAGTAACCATGGAGGTATTTTCTTTCACCCTTTCACATTCTCTATCTCCGTTTTTTTTGGAAGCACGTTCCCCTGTGACTAATCCCAATCGATGAATTCCTGCACCATCCCAGATAGTCTTTTGTTTTACTCCTTTTGTAGTCATTTTCTTGTCTATTTGTGTAATAAATGTGCTGTCCCGCATGATAATTAATCTGTTTGCATTTCAGTTCTACTTGTCCGTTGGCTGCATGAACTGTGATAACCACTTATTTTAATGAACGCATCTGTGTTACCATCTCTGTCTCAATGTTTGGTAAAGACAGAGATTTTGTCAAAAACTGTCTTGCATGCGAAGAGGTTGGATCAATTTAATTATCGTTAACTTTGTTAATCCTTTGGAGAGTGAGATTTAAGGGACTTATTGTGCAACCAGAGCGGATTTATTTTAACTAGCATTCTGTGGCTGTACTGGTAAATCTTCCAAAAAACACATCTGTGATAAAGTTAACACGTTCGCTGCCTTCCAAAATACAGAATGACGGAAGGAATAATGCTATTATTATAATAGATTACCTCAATGTTTCTCATTTTTCACATTTTTAAGTGCCACAAATATTTCAATTTTATAAAAAACACATAATCAGAGACCGATGTTCAGCAGTTGCAATACTGACTGATCAACAGACTCTGGTCACATGTTCAGCGTTGTATCAGAAAACTGAATGGACATGTTGAATTGCTGTCCATGGCCCTTTTTATAAACATCAGATAACTGTATCATCGGAAAACATCATGATGTATTGTATCATTAGATCCAGGAGTGGCCTGAGGTATTTTAGCTCCCTGGGAGAGAATCCTCGCATCTATTTCCATAACCGGGCTAAAGGTAAACAGAGTGACTGTTGAGGTGTCGATGGCGAGAAGGCAACGAGATACGGCACTACAACCACTGGCACTGTCGATGGAGAGAAAGTGATGGGAAATACGGCATACTCGCATATTACGGAAATTTGAAAATGAGGAAAGAGGTAGTTTCATAAAATTTTGATATCTCTCGAAACCTATTACTATGGCAGAATACACCATACGGAATATGATGATGGGAATGAAGAACAAAAATATTAGTTTATATTATTTATATTTACGTTTTTAAAGGTCGATTGGTAGTTATTGGCATGCAAAGATATGCAGTGCCATTGGTCGCTTTCACGTTATTACAGGAAGCTCAAAATCCTGGAAGATAGCTTCACTTTCTATTGTACCATCTGTGAGACCAGTGTATTTTGCGCTTGGAAGATTGTCTTGATTGAGATTTAGTGGGATTTATTTGGATTTATTAACAAACCAATGTATTGGCTGTTGCAAAACTTGTGTTTTTGCACGTAGGAATACCGTTTTTTACCGTAGCTGCCAGAGAGATAATGTATTTATGCTTGTTTGTATGGGCATCGGTCTGCATCCCGGCACGACCAGCGACCTCACTAGTAAGTGGCGATTTTTCGATCATTTGCCTTTCCACGACTCGACATAAAATGCTAACTTAATCAATGTTTTTCTCGAAAAATAATGCTCGCG
This sequence comes from Tanypteryx hageni, assembly GCA_028673005.1. Taxonomy (NCBI): domain Eukaryota; kingdom Metazoa; phylum Arthropoda; class Insecta; order Odonata; family Petaluridae; genus Tanypteryx; species Tanypteryx hageni. The sequence goes on along the minus strand of CM054119.1, from coordinate 20,592,005 downwards.
TTAAAATTCCGACTTCAGATTCGTAATCGGGTAAAAAAAAAAACTGGATAAGACAAAAAAATAAAAAAATGTGAAACGGGGAAAACGGAGTAAAGTGGAAATATAAAGAAGCTGAAAGGATTCAGTATGCCGTATAAATAAGAAGAGGAAATAAAACCAAGTTCACTTACGCAATTTGCGCTCACAGTTTAACGCAGGGCTCAAGAAATCTCTGGTGCCTGGTCACCATGATGCCCAAGATGGTCATGCTGGCCCCTAGATATTGTGTGCGCGTGCTATAGTTAGGTTTTGGTTACACTGTAGTCACGTGCTGTAGTCCTATTATAATGTCAGACTCAGCAGTAGGATATATATCTGTCGGAAGAATTCAAGTTCATGAAAATAAGTGCAAATTTTCATTCTTGTTCGTAAACCACGTTTTCAGAATATAATTGGACTTTTTCAGATGTGTAAGGCTCATCTAGAATCTATAAAAGCTTTCTTCTTTTCCATTGTGGCTCTCTCTCTGCCACACTACAAAAATGAGAATAGCTCGATAAAATATAGAGATACATTTTTTAAATTTGCCAGGAATGCTCGATTCACATATATTAACACATTTGCTGCCATTGATGCACATGTGCGTCAAGCAGAGTGACCGTGGCGGACTGGCGACACACGTGTCAAGCCGAGCGAGCACGGTGGGTGGTGATGCACATTTGTGTCACTAATGTATGCAGTTCCCTATACCATTGGATCCGTTGGCTTTATGGTAAGGGATGTGTCCCTAATAACGACACTCCGTAAAAGTTTAGGCCTCAAATGAGCAGCATTTTTTTCTTTTTATCGCGTTTTTTATCCCGATTTTGTGAATAGTCTTCAAGTGAGATTTTAAATGTTATTATATATTTATACTTTCTCCATATACGAAGTATAGAGAAAGTATTGTTTTCATGAAAAAAATCGAACTCGAGATTTCAACGGAAATACATGTTTTAAGGTTCCCTGAACACGTTCTGACTATTTTATCGATGATGTCTGTCTGTCTGTCAGTCTGTATGTGATAGATTTTTGTGGGCGCTCTAACTCAAAAACTATTAAACAGATCAATGCAAAATTTTATATTTAACATTTTTATAAAAGTCAGAAAATCTGATTAGTTTTTGGTAAAAATCGGTCAAACGGAAGTGGGTGTTTACTCTTGTCACTTATCCGTTATTTTGAAATATTTGTTTTAATATTTGATAAATGTAAAAATGTATTAGAATAATAGTTGTAGGAAATTTAATTTTCTACAACCTTTGTTTGATACATTTTTTCATATAATGCATTGTTTAAGAGATATCTGATATTTTTAGCTGCCACCACCACGCCACCTACCGAAGACTATTGTTAGCAATTGACGCTTAGTTACGTCTTAGTAACGCTCCTTTTTCTTTTCTTAATTGTCAACCGGAAGTAAATATTGACAACGATCACAGAGCTAACAACATGTAATATGCCATATAAATATAGAGAAAGTCATGTGTTGCCCACATCAGTTTATTTATGATATTTCTAATATTTTTTGGGAAATTCTGCATCTTACTTTTTTAAACGGACATTTGTTACGACTTTCTATACTTTTTCCTCACTTTTTAGAATTTTTCACGTAGTTTTGAAAAAAAATAGAAAAATTTATTTTGAAGTTGGATTCATTAGGTAGTTGTTTACATGTTATTTTGTTTAGTAGGTGTGTTATTTTCAGTAGTAAATTGGAAATTCATAATATCGACTGAAACACTTGTTTTTCGCAGTTTTAAGGTGATTTTAAATAAGAACACTAAAATTACAAATTTGGCTCCTGGGAAAGTATCGCCAATATTTGGAAAGCAGTGAATGTGTTAAGGTAGTGATGAAAAAATCTCGATATATTGGATATAGCCACGAAGCTCCAACAATTAAGAAAAGAAAAAGGAACGTTACTAAGGCGTAACTAAGCGTCAATTGTTAACAATAGTCTTCGGTAGGTGGCGTGGTGGTGGCAGCTAAAAATATCAGATATCTCTTAAACAATGAATTATATGGAAAAATGTATCAGACAAAGGTTGTAGAAAATACAATTTCCTACAACTTTTATTCTAATTCATTTTTACATTTATCAAATATTAAAGCAAATACTTCAAAATAACGGATAAGTGACAAGAGCAAACACCCACTTCCGGTTGACCGATTTTTACCAAAAACTAATCGAATCTTCTAACTTTTATGAAAATGTTAAATATAAAATTTTGCGTTGACCTGATAAATAGTTTTTGAGTTAGAGCACCCACAAAAATCTATCACATACAGACCGACAGACACAGACATAATCGAGAAAATGGTCAAAACGTGTTCAGGGTATCTCAAAACGTGTATTTCCGTTGAAATCTCGAAGTCGATTTTTTTCATGAATACAATACTTTCCCCTATACTACGTATGTGGAGAAAGTAAAAATTATCAAGTTTCTTATTCTGTGTATCTTATTCCACCTACAGTTCCAAATCCCTCATGTTAAACATGTAATTCACATATTTTGAAGAAATATTGCCATTTTAACGGAATCTTGCCTTGTCAACGAGTTACAATGTTAAACCTCCAAATCCTATTGTTATTTCAATCGTTATGGGTGAATGCATGCTTTGAATGCTTTTAATATGAGAGATAAAGAAGGAAGGAGAGGGAAATGATTTTCATAACTACCAATGTAAACAATATCTGTTGCCTTATTTCCAGAAGGAATATATTTTAATGTTGAACATTAATCATTCGCATGTTAAAATTACTTAGAATCGCTGTAAAAGATCGAGATTTGAAACAATGAACCCCTAAAAGAACGAAGGTTTGTTTTCCTGCCATCAATTTTTTAATGCGTGTCAAATTTATCAACAGATCAATTTTAAAAGCAGAAATTTGTCGTGTTCTTAGCGATTTGCATAGTTGCCAGTTTTGTGTAATTCCATACCATTGACTTGTATAATAGCTTCACGTCGCATCTATTCACTAAATTTCGTAATAAACTTTCCTGTTGAATTTCAACGGGCATCTCCCCAGTTTTATTATGTTCTGCTATATAATGTGCATGGCTTAATTATTGTAGCAGATTTGTACCTAAAGTATCTCAAGTAAAGTAAAGTATCTAAATTTATTTTTCTTACAATGATAAAAAGATATCCTTCAAACTTAAGTAATGTCTGCGCTGGCTCCTAGGTTTTGGAGCTGTCACCTAAATTTGGTGGGAATGTTTGATTCTTCAAGTAAAAGCCATTTACTTCAAAAAATTCCCCAAAGAAAGACCCGGGTTCGATTCCAGTGTATGATTTCTGTTTCCCATAAGATAAGATGTAAAAATCGATTTTTCGACTTACAGGCTTTTACTTTAATGCAAAATAAAATTAGAAAGAAATGACCTAGAATCTTCGGACATGAACCATTTTAAAGAAAAGTAAATTATGTTTCTTATTCTTATTGTTACGTTTTGCCTACATTACAAAATCGCTCAAGTTCTACGTTTATTTATTATTTATTGCAAAATTTTAAACTTTTTTACGATATGTTACTTTGACGATTGTTAAACCTTGAGATTTTATTGTCGGCTCAACCATTATACTATATGCATAAGGGGAATGTGCTTTGAATGTTTTAATACGTGAGAGATGAAAGATAGGATGAAAGAAGGAAAGTTGGATGAAATGAGAGAGAGAGAGGTAGAGAGATGAAGAAAGATAGATAGCTATATAGATAATCGTCTTTATTCGGGCGAAATTTAGACCATAAGGTCCATTCTTACATTTAACTGAGAAAAGGGGAGAGGGAATGATAGATAGATAATGTTCTTTATTAAGGCAAGATTAAAACTAGGAAGTATATTTTTCCAGAGGAGGAGAGAGAGGGGGAGGGAAGGAGAGATAGTGAGGAAGGGAGAGGGAGGGAGACAGAGAGGAGGGAGTGGGAGAGATAGATAGATAATGGTCTTTATTAGGATGAGATTGAGAATAGGAAGTCCATTTTTCCCGAGAGGGAGAGGGAGGAGGATTGGAGAGAGGAAGAGAGAAAAAAAGGAAGAATGGATAGTGCCTTAAATATAATACTTAATCCACGCAGCCAAATTTGGTAGGATTATTATGATCATGTACCGATAGTGAATGACATAATTTTTCAAAAAGGTCTCGGGTTCAACTTCAGAGGGTGATTTCAATCTCCCATAAGACGCTCAATATCTCAGCCGTTTGTTTGATTACAAAGCCCATTTTTAAACGGACTAATTCATCTAGTACATAAATATAAGGTATTTACAGATTGAAGAGGGCACATAGGTGCTGAAGCATTATTTCTGGGCGAAGATTGTTGACAGAACTGTGTGGTAGCTGGACATAAAATCTCTGTATCATAATGTCCCTGGATCTATATATGTAGTTATTTTTTAATAAATATTGCAGTACTGTTAATGACAATAATCTCTATAATTGAATGAATTTTAATCAAAAGTGTTAGAGCCATTTTTTAGTCAATCCGACGAAAATAAACATTGTGTTGTCGTGCTATAATGTCCATCTCTTCATTGTTTCTATTTGGGATAATAGTATTCATAAGCATGAAATATCATTCGATTTTTCTTTTACTGTTTAGGCTCTAGAGCCATTCACAGACATAAATGGAATGGTGAAAGCCACTTTTCTGGAACCATGACTATTTTAAAACTCATGTCATAACTTCGTCGGATTCCTCTGTTAACCTGGGATTTGGAAGAACCTTTTTTCCCAACATGATCAGCATCCTTTTTGTCACCCATTGTTAAAATAATGTTTGGTTAAAAACTCACTAAGGTAGGTACAAAGAATATGTCAATGCACTGATAGCTTCAATTCAATGACTAATGACGAGTTCGACCGACGACTGAACTCTATCTATTCTTGCCTCAGATGCTTTTCAAGTACATTGTAATAGGTACGCCTAATGTGTCTACAATGTAACAAGTATCTTGTATCAACTTAACAGACGTGCAGAATGTATGGTGATTTTTTGAAACACGATTTTACCATCTTTTAAAATCACTAGTAATTGAATATAACACTTTTAAAATTTCATTTTTTGGAAAAAAAACATCGTGTTATATTCGGGACAATGCGGCAATTTAACTTACAACAAATTAACTTAAATTTAATTACAAATCGTGCGAGCCAAGGGGCAGAATTTGAGTGGAAAGGGTTAAAACATGATAGCGCCAAACTTGAACATCTATTCAATAGCATTCATACTTTGTTCAAAGAGTAAATAGTATTTCCATATCTAGTTGCGCTGTTTACGCTCTTCTAGTGTGGCTTACGTATGAGGTTTTGAAGTTTTCACCCAAAAGAGTTCATAATTATTTCCGTCTTTAAGTATGCTGTTCCTTAGTAGCATCTGTTAAAGCAAGTGCTGTTTTGAAAAGAAAGAATTCATATTTCTGCCTCTAGGGGCGCTGTTCCTACTCTTCGAAATCTTTGTCCAAAAGAGTTCGGATTTCTTTGCAAAAATAAGTCGAAAAATTTTAAAAACTGTTGGGAATCGCGTCCTAAGTTGTTTTTAAACAATTTGAAATTCTAACTTACAATCATGCCAATAGCGGGAAACCTTAAAATGAAATAACGTAAATATAGGTTTTACTTACATTGGAATCATAGGAAAATTGATGGGACACACATAAAATGTTGTGAATAGCAGGAAAACGTACATTCTGATAACGTAAATACAGGGTTTTACAGTATTTGATGGGAGGGGGTTGCAATACAAATCATACCCTAACTAGAGCCGTTTTATTTTTTAGTAAAATTACATAACTTATATTGAATATTTTTAGTAAATATCAAATTTGAATCTATATTTAATTTGTTCATACCAATAAAGGGGGAATATTGGTCACTTCTCTTGAGAGCACCTTGATTTTGAATTAAAATATTAGTGGGTGAAATGAGCCTGAAAAATTCGAAACTGTAAACCCTGGACAAAGCTCGGGTAATTAGCTAGTATACTATGTATATATGTTATGCTAAACCCGTGGAATTGCTGAATCCGTGAAATGGACAGCTTTCCCCGGGAGGTAAATCCAATTAGCAGACAGATGAACGAATGGAGAACAATACAGGTGATGCTCAATTTACACCAATCCGATTTACGCGCTTTCATTTTAATGCCATTTATAATAAACCTACAAATAACATCCTATTTGCGCCTCGCGCCATCTTGCTCGTTTCTATGCCTCATCTACCTTTGAATGTTACATTGTGAAGCCTAACACGCATCCTATCACTCACCGAGAAAGTATACAATGTATACTGTACATACTGTTACATTGTGAAGCCTCATGTTCATTTTCTTTCACTGCAAAAGTAGGCGTACGTAGGCAGAGGTATACAGTTGGCAGTTTAACTGTTGTCGGCTTTCGTAGTGCTAACGTTTTCCATTTATCTGTCCTTTACCTTTGTGATTTTAATTCTTAATATTCTTTAATATATCCTCTTGTGTTAAAATGAGCTTCAAAAGAGCTAGCATGGAAAGGAAGGATGTGAAAAAATCTAGAAAGTTTCTTGCCTTAGAAATTAAAATAGAGGTTCTTAAATGGTTTGAACGTGATGAGAGAAACACTGACATTCGGAAAGAATTGGGACTTAGTGATTCTACAATAAGAACAATTCATGACTTTTAAGTTTGGGAACGGTACTCTCTTAATTTATACGATTGGCACCAGTTCGTATGTCTTTTAGCTGGTGGGAACATTTTGTCATAATTTTGTGTACGCACGTGAGCGTAATTTTGGAACCCCTGGATTACTATTTCGAATTTTTTCACAGGACAATCAACATATAGAAAAGTTTTACAATAGTATCACTTGCATGATAAATTTATAACGCATTATTTTGATAATATTAATATAAAGGAATAAATTAATTACTGAATTTTATCACCATAGAGAAAGATGTTGCTGGGGTTTAAAATGTTTTGGTAGGAATGAATCTCACTATCCCTTATGGCAGGAGCCGCCACTGTACATGATCAAATACTGCCGGAAAATAACTTTCGATTTATGCCATAATCCTCAGAACGTATCTATGGGGTAAATCGAGCTTTGCCTGTATAAATTATTTTCGTGTAATGTCCTCAATAAGACAAACAACTTTCGCATTGAAATTTTTCTTCTACCTTTCTTAGTTTCCAAGATACAGAGCGTGAGACACGTCAGAGAGACGGATTGAGAACAATAAGAATAATAATTTGTTTTAGTTTATTCATTATTTAAAGTGTTTGCCCATTTCATGAACGAACTAGGCACTAAATTTTCCTATTTCACGAAATGGTTAAAACTGTTGCCCATTACATGTATTAGAGAAAAAACTGCCCATTTCACAGATTTGGCAATTGAATGGATTCAGCATAACATGTATATTGCTCATTTGTTTAGTGGCGGCAGTCGGCGACATGTGAGAGGGGAAGGGAAAGACTTAGGAGGGGAACCTTTAAGGGGAAGGTCGACGTCATAGCTATGCGCAGTAGCACATTTTGGGTTCGGACTAATAGTTCAGAATTAGGTCATGCAGCTTTTGCCCACGGCTAAACATGGCCTTCCCTATAGCCGGTCCCACCTCAAGGATGGACTCGTCCTTCCGTGAGGAGTGCCTTCTGTGCACCGGCACCACTAAACGAACATACTATACTATGGGGAATAATTTTGAAACGAGAAAAAAGTCTGCCATGACCGGAAATCGAACCCGGGTCTTCCACTTGCTGGGCGGATATTCTACCACTGAACTATCGTGGCAGATCAATTTTCTCGTTTCTGAACGTGGATGTTTTCTTGGTTGGGATGGAACTAGCCAAGCTAGTATCAAACTGCCCCAATGGATGTCCTCGAAGAGATACATCGAAGAAAACTCCTCCCTCCCAACCAAGAAAACATCCACATTCAGAAACGAGAAAATTGATCTGCTACGACAGTTCAGTGGTAGAATATCCGCCTGGCAAGTGGAAGACCCGGGTTTGATTCCCGGTCATAGCAGACTTTTTTCTCGTTTCAAAATTATTCCCAATTTACAGCTTATGCCTGTCTGCATAGGATCTTCAGATCACTTTATTCCATCAATTTCATACTATAAATCAGAAAGTAAAAATTGCATCACCCAAAGTATTTATTTACTACCTGAGAATTGCCAGTGGTTTTATTGAATATGGTGCAGCACGTGCTGCTAGATAAGCACTCACCAAGTCCTTTTACTGAAAGGTGTGATAATTTGTCTCGATTGATTGAAAAGGAATGTTGTCAAGCTGTTATCTATCACAGTTGACTAATCCTGTTTGGAATTTTGGCCTTAATGAACTGATAGCGATGAGTATGTCTTATCTTTGTCCTTGGCAACACTTGGACGATCCCAGCAGGTTATCTTTCAAGCTGTTTTTGAATGAATGTGTAGTTTAAACAACTATTATACAATATTCTGTCATTTCTGATGAAAGGTAAAGTACGAGAGGTGGCCGAAAAGTTCTCACCCTAAGTAACAAGGGAATTGATTAGGGGAGTGCCGTTTTTATCCATTGTAGTTTAACCCTCTGGCCTTAACCTCTCATCTGGGTATTTAATTTTTTGAAACCGGTGCTGGGCATTTAAGTTGCAGTTGGGTTGAATTTAATTTTTATCTTTCGCAAATCAATTTAAAAAATACGTTAATTATTCAGTAATCGAGTTGTTTATTCTTAAAATTTGTCTTAAACTCTTTTTACCACAAGACATGAATTAAAATGTTAATATATATTTATTACTAGCTGTGTGACCCGGCGTTGCCCAGGTGCGATTCGGAATTGCACCCGCCCCTCTTTCACTCACCTCTCCCGCTGCCCACCCCTATTTCACTCACCCCTCCCACTGCCCGCCGAATGTCATAAAGTATCGCAGGAAAAAGGGCGTTCGCGGAAAAATCGCCGTATCTTTGAAACGGCTTACATTAAAAGAAGAAAATTTAGCCTAAAACCTCCTCGAGATTCCACTTAATCTTTCAGTGAAAGTTTCGTGAAAATTGGCCCTGTAGATTCGGAGATCTCGCGCTGCAAACTTTCAAACTCATATATATATATATATATATATATATATATATATATATATATATATATATATATATATATATATATATATATATGTGGGTGCCGGTGGGGTAGTGGTTAGGACGCTGGCTGCTACTTGCCCGATGCTTGAAAAAATCATCGGGTACGAATCCTGCGTGAGTAGGATTTTTCTCAAGGTCGCCCGGCCCCCTGTCTCTGTGGTTTGAGGAGACCGCGCAAATTCAGCTGTTCCGTCCTTCGGAAGGGATGTTAAGCCGTTGGCCCCCCTGGTGTTCTTCGTAAGAGCAGGCAAATGCCGGCACCGGGTTTCCCTCCTCCCTTCTGTGTGTGTGTTCGGTGTGGAAGGCAACGGGAAACCACCACACCGTGTATGTATATTCCCTAGTCAAAACCAATTAATTAATTGGTAGGACCTGTCGTAAGACAGAACACGAATGAATGAATATATATATATATATATATATGTATATATATATATGTATATATGTGTGTGTGTGTGTATATATATATATATATATATATATATATATATATATATATATATATATATATATATAGTACAATAAAAAATTAATTTGTCAATAATATTTAATGAACACAAAATCCTAAAATATGGTATAAACACATTCAAAATTTACGCAATTGCTCAGTGATTATAAAATAAAAAAATAATAATATTATAAATGACATAATTGATGTTAATTTTATAACTAGCGTAACAAATGCAACCCGCAGAGCAAAGTCAGGGTCTAGATGCGGGAAGCATATCATTTCCAAATAAAGAAGTGAAGCCCTTTTACTGCCTAGATGGTAAACTAAAAGGATGCAGGTAGTTGCCGGAGAAGCTGTATGATGGAATATTATGGCATACTCATAACAAACAGCCGAGAAAACAGAAGGACGTATATATATACGGCATGCCCAGATGAGTGGTTAAGTGCCCCAACTCGATTTGACATTTCGGCCTAAACCACCTCTTTATAACGTGATTTTCAGCCTACTTTCTAGAACCGAAATAGGCTTATAGTTTCTTCATTGGGTCTGTCTGTCTGCCCTCCCTGTTAATTTTTGATCCAGTGGACCAATTTTCATGACACTTGGTGGAAATCTATTACAAGACGTGATTTGATTTCACATTTTCGGTATGTAACGGAAAATTTTCAGTCAAAATAACTGAAAACAAATGCCGAAATCATCAAACGAACCACAGCAGAAACATCATGTTCTCAGAGTGTGGAGAAATCTATTGTTTTGTTTACATAGCTTACGAAATTGCATAGCTATTCGTGGTATTGGGCGCTGATTATTAAGTGAGAGGGTGTGTGGAATCTGTTCCATTGTGAGAAAATGACAAAAAAGCAAGTTATTATATTGCAGGATTTCTGGTAAGGAGCAGATCTGCTACATTGCACATTTAAAGATTAATTATTTACGGTACAGTGAGTATCAGAGCGGCTATAATAATATTTTGAGAATTGGTAATAAATAATGATTTTAAAAACATATCTCCATAAGTGCTATACCGAAATGACCCTGCATAATGCTGATTCAGTTAGCGCTTTTGTTTTTAGGGATGCATCTCCAGCGTTATATAGGGTATGACTGTAATTTAATGTTCATGTAGAATTAAATAGGAGGTTACGTTGAAAAAATCTTGGATTTCGATAATCTCTGTAAATATGACCTGGCTTTAAAGTGTTAAAAAACAAAAAAACAATTTTGGAGTGGGTTGTTAATGTTCCTGGCTTTCTTTTGTTTTCCCTTAGGTTCTGTGGCAAACAGGGCGAATGGAGGAAGCGGAGGTGGCATGTCACGGCTTCCGCCGACAGGGCCTCCGACCTCTCCCTCCCTCTCCCCTCCCCTCTCTCCCACCTCCCCCTCACTCTCCCCTCCCCCACCACCCCTCTCGTCGGAGACGGGGACGAGGAAAGGAGGGGGAAGTAAGCTGTCCGCTCTCGGGAGGCTGTTCAAGCCGTGGAAATGGAGGAGGAGACGGAAGAGCGAGAGATTCGAGGCTGCATCCAGGTGTAAGTATATACAAGTTGTCGATGCTTCCATACTGCAAGCGCTAAAAAAATCGTCATACACCAAGATCTAAACTTGTAAATAAGCCAACGTGATTTATTTATAATGAATATGTATCACACTAAAAATAATAATAATAATAATGAAGAAATAAATGGAATATTTTATGTGCTATGATTAAGATGTCGCCATATTGATGGAATAAAGTGATCCGAAGATCCTAAGCAGACAGGCATAAGCTGCAATGTTGGGAATAATTTTGAAACGAGAAAAAAATCTGCTATGACCAGGAATCGAACCCGGGTCTTCCACTTGCCAGGCAGATATTCTACCACTGAACTATCGTAGCAGATCAATTTTCTCATTTCTTAACGCGGATGTTTTCTTGGTTGGGATGGAACTAGCCAAGCTAGTATCAAACTGCCCCAATGGATTTTCTCGTTTCAAAATTATTCCCAACAATACAGCTTATGCCTGTCTGCATAGGATCTTTAGATCACTTTATTCCATCAATTTCTTCCTTGGCAATCTCACCCTTTGAGAGGAAGGAGTTTTCTTCGATGCATCTCTTCGAGGACATCCGTTGGGGCAGTTTGATACTAGCTTGGCTAGTTCCGTCCCAACCAAGAAAACATCTGCATTAAGAAACGAGAAAATTGATCTGCTACGATAGTTCAGTGGTAGAATATCCGCCCGGCAGTGGAAGACCCGGGTTCGATTCCCGTTCACAGCAGACTTTTTTCTCGTTTCAAAATTATTCCCAATGTCACCATATGTTTACCTAGTTAGTTGACATTAACGATATTATGTAATATAGTCCATTGATTTCCTTTAAAAGCATTAAAGCAATGCTGTTGGAGTGTGGAAAATTAATTCCCATTGAAAGGCATTGAAGTCGTAGTTAATATTTTCATTATTGAAAACCAAAAAACCTTTTATAGTTTTATGATTAAAATCGAATTTTTACGCAAATTCAGCTTGGATTTGAATTTTGACTTAAAGAAAAATAAACTTTGTTCTTTCATCCACAGTACGATGCTTGGCCCGACTTGGCACCTCAATTGTAAACACTTGAAAAAAGCAATTTTTATATATCCCTGCACCGTTTTCGGTGCTTTTCTAATGGGTGTTTGAAATAGGACTTTGGGGTCAAAAACACCCCTTAAGTGTAACCTTTTCTGAAATGTCGGATTTTCCCCAGAGGTTGTACCCAATGACCTTTCGTTGTGCCAAATTTCAGCTCTGTCGCACTTCTAGAAATACCTTAGATTTTGTATGATATATCCTATATATGTTAGAAGTAGCTATTTATAATGATTGCGATGCAAAAGTACAGTAGAAGATTGTTTATCCAAAACTCCAAACAATGAAATGATTGATGACTGACATCAGTTTTAGTTCTGAAAGCCACCACCACCTACTCAAATAGTCTGCTACCTTCCTATATTTTATGAAATGTGGGAGTATAGCCGATTCAAAGAATTCCATCATCAATTTTATCTATGCTACGAGCTTTCGGTGCTTGCATACTGCAAGCGCTTAAAAAAATCACCATACACCAATATCTAAACTCTTAAATAAACCAGTGTGATCTACAGAGCAAGCTACAAGTATAATATATATAATGAATATGTTCATTCATTCATTCATCATGCTTCTGTCCGAAGACAGGTTTTAACTGAATCGCTGCCTCCATTTCTCTCTCTCCCTAGAAGCCTCTTTTATACCTCTATAAGTAGTATATCCCTGCTTTATATTCTCTAATATTCCTATTCTTTTTCTCCCTCTTCCTCTTCTTCCACTAATTTTTCCTTCTAAGATCATCCTTTGTAAACACTGTCTTCTCAATATGTGCCCTATCCAATTTGCTTTTCTTTTCCTGATTGTTTTTATTAGCATCCTATCTTCTCCCACCATTTCTAATACTTCTTCATTTCTCTTCCTCTCTGTCCATTTCACTTTCATCATTCTCCTCCATACCCACATCTCAAAACTTTGTAAATATTTTTCCTCCTTTCTCCTTACCGTCCACGTCTCTGCACCATAAAGAGCTTTGCTCCATATGTAGCATTTTGCTAATTTCTTCCTTGTTTCTAAATTTATTTTCTTGCTTGTGAGAAGCTCCTTCTTCTCGTTAAATGCTGCTTTTGCCATTCCAATCCTACTTCTGATGTCCTGTGTACTACTTCCATCCTGCGCTAAAATACTGCCGAGATATTTGAAACTACATACCTGTTCCAATTTTTGGCCATTTACCATTATATTTAATTCTTTATGTTCCTTTGAAACCACCATGACTTTCGTTTTTTCAGCATTGATCTTCATTCCATATTGTTGGCCAACCTCAACTAGTCTGTCTGTCATCCTCTGAAGCTCTTTCTCGCCTTCTGCTATTAAGCCCTGATCATCTGCATATTTAATGGTGGCAATACTTTCACCTCCTATCTTAAATCCTTTCTCTTCCATCAACGCTTCTTCTGTTATTGTTTCTGCATAAATATAAAATATCGCTGGTGAAATAGGACAACCCTGCCTCACTCCCCTCCCTATTGAAGTACTTTCTGTTTCTTCTCCTTCAACCCTGACTCTAATCTTTTGATCAAAGTAAAGGTTTTTAAGCAGTCTTTTATCTTTCCAATCTATTCCTATTTTGTTTAAAATACCCAGAATTTTATCCCATTTTATATGAATATGTATCACATTAAAAATAATAATAATATTGGGTGGTACCCGCAAAAACTTGCGAAGTCTGTCAGAAATATGTATTACTAAATAAACAAAAACTCCACTGTAAAAAGGAAGAGAATACTCACGCTGCAGGTTGCTGGTAAACACCGTCGCAGAGCCAAAGTCAAAAAGAGACACGCACACGCAGAAACATGCAAAATCCACTCGCACAGTAAACTTGAACCAAAAATTAAAACTAGACACCGATTTTTCGACAGCTGAGCTGTCATCTTCAGTAGTGTGGGGTGTAGGAGGGAGAAGGGGGTATGTATACACAAGGAGTGACCGTTGGGGAGAGGGTGAAAAAGTGAAAGGATTTGGAAGGGTTAACTAAGTAATTGAAAAGGGAAGAAGTGGGGGATAGGACCCGAGTCAAAAATATGAGTTGCAATGCTTGATTTGTTTGTTCTGTTGTTTTTGTTGCGTGCTATGTGTTCTTTAAACCGGATTTCCAATTTGCATCTAGATTGTCCTATGTAAAATTACCATATGCACCAAAACTAACAAATAATCTTCAATGCATGTTTTCAAAATTTGATCTTCACCTGGTTTTTGTCAACGAAAATAAACTATCCAACCTACTAACAAACCCAAAAGATAAAATTCCCAATCACCGCAAATCAGGCAATTACCAAGTCAATTGTAGTTCGTGTGACAAAATTTACATAGTGGATATTTGTTCCTTAATATGTTTTATTATAATAGGTATTTGTCGAAATGTCTTTGGGAATTGTCCCTATTGATTTTTCATTCTGTCGCGTTGCCAGATGTCTAGATTTTTACCCTTTCAATCTGGCTAACAATTTGTGGATTTCCATAATAAAGATGTAATGTGGGGGTTGTTAAAATTAAAAACAATAAAAATTAAAACAAAATAGTTAGATCATACTTTGGCTTATTCCACATAGCACTGTATGAAAACACCAAGGATAACAATGGCAGTATCCTAAGTAACCTCCTTTTGAAATGTGAAAAAATTGGGAAAAATTCTACTACAAACTTAAAATTTGATTGAATTTGAATTAGATAACTGAATAGACAATAAGAATAAAAATCTATGTTCTTTTCTTTGTAAAATAGTACAAATTTTGCGATGATATCGCAATTCCGAGACATTTATAAATGTTACAGACTAAAGGTCTACACATCCGACTCCAGCTGATTACATGTTAATCAGATGGAATAAGATGGAAAAGTATACTCCATAAATGGAATATACAGAAATTTCAAAGGCGTTCTTTATAGGAAAAACGTACAAGATGGCATCAAAAGATTCTTGAATTTTTATATCCGAAATTAAAGTCATAATTGTGTGGTCTTGCAGAATACAATCAAAATATCTTAAAATTGTGATATCGGAGCGAGATTTGTACTGTTCTAAGGGGAAAAGAATGTAGATTCTAATTCTTATCACTGAATTTTGATAATTGATTGTATTTTCTTGAATTTCTATTAAAACAACATTTTTGCGTTTTAAATAGCATTTTATCGGATTGTTGCCATGGAGACGATTATTACGGAACTCTGGTTGAACAGATGAGTGAACAAATGGGTAATTTTCTTTTCAGCTCAACTACTCTTCAGCAATGGACAGTTGATACAGACATATTAGCATATAAACAGAAACATTTATTAAATTCGTTTGTTTAAAAAAATACATGCAAAATTTCAGAAAGAGATTTTGATATTGTCTTTAGTATTTTAAACCTGATAATGCTCTATTAATTTGTTTCCCAATTTTCCTCTGTCATTGATAAACTTTGAACTACAAGTGGTATTTATGGTATGAGAATTCCTTGGAATGACTAACACATACTGAAACATTTCCTCTCAATATACATATCTAAGTAATCAATTTGGAATGTCAACTTTGGGAGACCAGCCTGCACTAATCCTGGTTTGGACTTCTTGTTATTATACAGAGGTCTGCTCATTTTGACTGTGATTGTTAGGGTTACGTTTGAGGTGGGACATGTAGCATTTTGGACCAAAATCAGTTTTGCCTCAAATTTTTACCTATCATATGTTTCTATTGCTGTCCAATTTACCCGCTTGAATACTTTTTACGTGCTTTGCTTGCAACCAACAGATTTTCATGAAATTTGATATTTAGAACTCACAGTCAAAGACAATAAGGAAATCACGTAAATTAATCATGTGAGCCAATCAGGGGTACCTGGTGACAAAAAATGAACTTTTTGTCATATCTTGTATATTATTGGTCATATCAAAATAGTTTTCAAATAAAACATGTATAACTAGTAAAGTATTTCTTTTCCTGTATGTAATTATCGTAAGAATAGTTGTTATCAAGAAAATCAAACAATAAAGTCGTAATTCGCTTTGAACTTAATGCATAGCTACCTAATTGTTGTCAACGTAAACAATCTTATTGGTTACTGAAGTAAATAAGATCTGCTATAATTACAAAATACATTTAATTCCTTGCACGAGCATCAAAAACACGATAAAAAGATAACCAAAGCTGCTTGCTTTAGGTCTCATTAAGGACATCCCCCAGCACAAATTCAACTGTATAAGGAATGACGTTCCTTTTTGTTGCATGTGTGCTTTTCTGGCATGCGGCAGTCACTCATCTTGATACACGGGTGCAGCAAATGTGTTAACATATTTTATTGCAGTGACCCTAGTTGCAGTAGATTCTCAGATCAATTTAACGGGAAAATTAATTGCTGTTTGTGTTTTTTTCCCCGCTACAGCTCTTGAAAGGAAGATATCAGTCCGTGCCAATAGGGAAGAACTTGTACAGAAGGGCATATTGCTACCAGAGAGTCCAACATCTCCTCTTCCACAGATAACAGGTAATTACAATAACTATGTGTCTATTTATGTTTAGTGGAAGACTTTTGCTTCTCTGATTCGACAATCTCCACTGCAGGTGGCTTTAATTTCTCAAAGTACACGATGGCGTCATTTTAATTAAATTGGTAACAATATTATCACATTTACTCGCCTATGAGTGGCTCCTTTTTATAAATCTTTCTTCTCTAGAATGAGGATGCATGGAAATTAATTGGAAATACCAAACCAAACTCATGAGATAATTATTAAAATTCACTAGGAATTTGTTAAATTGCTGGTTGATCCAATGTTCAGGATGTAACATACAAAAGCATGACATAATAATTGCAAAAATCTGACGTGTCTGCCAAATGACTTTCTCCATACCTGTAATGTTTCTAAAAATTCCAAATAGGCTGAATGATGATAAATATTTTAAGGAACTCTTTCACAAGGGAAAATATTTCGGGCAAAAGTTGTAAAAAAAAAAAAATTTCTATGATTTTTTATTCCTGTACTTTTTTACATTATCAAGTATTTAAGCAAGTATTTTTTTAAAATGGATGTGACGAGAGTAAACATCCACTTTCAGTTGACCTATTTTAACCAAAAACTAATCAACTCTTGTCCCCTAAATAAAAATGTCAAATATACAATTTCGTGTGGATCTGATAAACATTTTTTGAGTTGGAGCACCTTACAGATTTTCTTTTGAAAAAATGATCAAAGGATGTATTTCCATTGAAATCTCAAAATCAGTTTTTTTTTCTCGGAAAAAATTTATTTGAAAGTTTTTCAGATTTTAAATTAGTTTTTAGGCGTTCTTTACCAGCGAAGTAGTAATTGCAGAATGCCTTATATTTTTTTTATTTATCAATAACTTCACATACAGCGTAATAGCCAATTTAAAGTGAAATACCAACAACATAACAATAAGGACGATCACAAGCCTTCATGCCCTACATGGAGAAAAACCCACTTAGGTGGGATTCGAACCCACGACCTTCGGATTGGCAGGTGGGGACGTTGCCCTGCCACCACAGAGGCCGGTCACGGGCACGTCCGTCACAACTTTCATCTCCTAAACCGCTGGATGGATTTTAATTTAATTAAGTATGAGTTATCGTTATAGATTAAAAAATTTACTTGGATAGAGAACAACATTTACTACAAGAAAGTCCACAAGGCCCTATACTTATGAGTTATAGTTTTGGAGATAAAAATTCGAGAAAATCCCGAGCAAAACATCGCATATTTTGTCTACATCGATCTCTAAGGTGGTTCTCTTGGCAAACAACTAAAATCCATGTTTTTCTATCCCATGTCTGCGAGTTATAGTTTCAAAAAGTTATTCAGATAGAGAACAACATTTACTACAAGTTACTCCCCAAGATCATATAATTACAACTTATGACTTCGGAGATAAATATTCGAGAAAATCCAAAGCACTACATTGCATATTATTTTACATCGGTCGCGAAGACGGTTCTCTCAGCAAAAAACAATTAAAAATCAGTATATTTCTCTCCCATGCTCTTGTATGATGTGAGGTATAGATTAAAAAATTTATTTGGATAGAGAACAACATTTACTATAAGATAATCGCTGCTTGATACTTGGTATCCCTCCGTGATATTTTACAACCAATCATTTCAAGCAAAGTTTCAAAATCTGTTGGTGTCATTCTTAAAAAAATTTTGAAGCCACTTCCATGTACTAATTTCAAATCTGCCATAAGGGTTACACTCCGCATTCCTTCTAAACATTTCCTTGTCCACTAACATCTATGATTTTTTCTTTTCTGCCTATCGTTTAACGCGAGAAATATATATCCAGTGCAAACCCCAGTAGCAACTTCACTGTACGACATGATGTCTTGTACTGGCGAATAGGTGAGAGGTCTGGATTCAAAACTTGGTTCGCGGACTGTATCTGGACGATCGGCCGACAGTCCGCAAACGTAGTCAGGAAACTGTTTGCAAACATTGTTTGCTGACAATGTTTGTAGGCATGTACAAGGCTTTAGGTAATATTACTCCTTTCCGGCATTTGCACATAAATGGCTAAATGTACACTCAACATCATAGCTATCTAATGGCATGCATAGCAGTGTTACGGCAAACTTGTTTAATTTAGGCTGTCACACTCGAGCACCATTCCAAAACTCAACAAGTAGTTCTGGAAAGAACTAATCTGCCTACTTTCCCTTCAATACAATGCCATAACAATTACACAAGAAGAAGTGTGCTTTTTAAAAATAAGGGCAAACTAGTCAAGAGATATGTTAACCCTTATAGTGCCACGGGCTGATATATCGGCTTTTGCTTCTCGGGTGAAGAGTGCATGGCCGATATATAACGGCTCTGGCTTAGACTGAAACTGAACTGGTAATAACTCATCATAGTCACTACACACCCCACGAACACATTAGTACAAATGAAACACTAGTCAGAACCAAAAGCCACATGCAGTTACTCCAATATCTTCCAAATAAACATCAACTGGATTAATTTTTTTATTCAAAATTTATGGCTGCAGAGGTTGATTGAAAAATCTGTAGTTTATATTATTTTTTTGTATTTCCATGCGATTTCGTCTTATGATTTTCTAGAGTAAAATTTTTAAATAAATTAGTATTTCTGCAATTGAACAGTTTTCTTATGATTTTACACCTATGCCAATGAAAAAGTACGCATACATGTATTATTGCCTCTATGCCCCAAGCGCCGACGACCTGGTGAGAGTCATTTTTTAAATCATCCCGTCCAGAAAGGGTTAAATGACATTGTAGCAACTTTTCCCCTCATTTACTTTGACATGATACTTATCGTTGTTTACACTGTGCGGCTCACTTTAATACGTTGACAGGTTTCGATAGAGAATTCTGAAAAATCGGTAGAAAAATTCTGCTTGGACCAAGATATGAACCTGAGTCTTCCACTTGCCACTGAACTACCGAGGCAGACTAATTGTCCCGCTGCAGAGTAGAGTATTTCTCACTCTGAGGTCAGGCTAGCCAATCTAGTATCCACTTCCCACAAAGAAACGTCTTCAATGAAGAAGGACGAAAGAATTCTTCATGTCCAGCACATGCCAATCTGCATAGAATTTTCACCAACACTTGTTTCAGGAAAATAAACAGCAGTCTTATAAAGCAGTTTGTGTGGGTGCATAATACCAGTAAATGTTTTAAATTTCAATATCCGTATAAAGGCATCCCTCAATTAGTGCTCTTTGATTGGTTGCTGAAAAACAGCACTAACTTGAACCGCATTAAGCGAGGGAATTTTTCTCATAAAAATTAATCTAAATAGATTTAATCCTACTCTCAGTGCTAATGAATTCCAAATATAAGTCATATTTTCGTGCTTAAGTCAGAGAAACAAAACAAATAAAGACGTGCTTTGATGAACATGTAAAAATATACACACCTTTTTATCACATCGTCTATTCCGCTAAACTCGAGACTTTGCAAACATCAACCTGTCATTCTCCACATTCAATTCATCGAATTACTTCAAGTTTAACTGAAAGCGACAAAGTTTCCTCTTATCAGAAACGTCCTTAGCTAGGGTTATCAGATGCCCGAATTTTCTCGGACGTCCTCATTTTTTAGGGTGTCCGGGCGGGATTTTTAACACCTGTCCGGATTTTGAGTATTTCATTCTATTGTGCGTTTTTTTTATATTGTTTGCGTTAATTTTTGGGAAATATTTTTAGAATTAGTAGTGACATTGAGGGATTCATCTACACGTGGTCAGTTTAGTTTTAGTCCGGAATTTGATTATTTCATTCTATTGTGCGTTTTTTTTATATTGTTTGCGTTAATTTTTGGGAAATATTTTTAGAATTAGTAGTGACATTGAGGGATTCATGTACACGTGGTCAGTTTAGTTTTACGTTCGAATGTATTTGTAATATTTTATAATGCCGAATTATGAAATTTGGGTAAGTAGGAATCATGAGTTCCGTTTGCGTCACCTTGTTATTTCTACATTCTCAGAATTTGGCGAAGGAAAATTTCTTTTATAGTCTCAACAAGTAGTTCGTCTTCCCATTCGATTCGAAGATGTTATTTTCTGAAAAAGTTGAATCATTATGAAAGTTGCGAACGCGTGAGCGTTTATTTATCAAAAAAAATCTCTTTCGGAGCGCGAATCCGTTTTGAGGCTTTACCCATCGGCGTCCTCAATTATTCACGTCGAATATATAGATCCGTTTATTTTCCTCTGGCGTCTCCACCTAGCGGCTAGACCGCGAAGTTCGTGAAAGACCCTTAAATAACAAAGGAAAATCGCAATGGCGTCGCGCTTCGTCGGACGTCGACTTTGAATTGCTTATGTTTGTTTTCTTTTTTTGAACCGAGGCGCAATTTCTCCGTAGTTTTATCGTCGTAAAGGTAGCGTTTTACAATCGAAGTGCGAAAATATTCCGCGACCGTTGTGACGTGATCTATATTAAAGACGTCGGATCATTTTCTTTCTTTTTTAGGCGGAAGTAAACAATGACGTAGCGACAGAAGTCAACAAACGAAATAATAACTAATTTCGCGCCGCGGTAGCGCGGTTGAATTTTCAAAAATATTTTCGAATTGTGTATTTTCGATCTTTTAGTCATACGTTTTCCTAAATACGCAATAATTCCATTCCTACGTGAAGTTCACGTTATTTAAAAAAATAGTTGAAGATAAGATAAGGTTATCGCCGCAAAGGAATCTCGCTAGGTGAAAGCGACTGTTGCTATAGTTCTTCCCAAAAGGCGTGTGTTACATCGTCTACTCTTCAAGAAGACCGTATTATTGGAAATCGTTTTGTCTTTTTGGCAGGGCGTACTTCCGGTTTACGAAATTTATCGGGCCTCGTCAGTTAGTATTCTCATAGTTTCTATGCTGCCAGATTGAATTCGGAATAATTATTACACTTTTCTGATGAGTAGTTTTTGTTAAATGCGTGCGAATGGAACGCTTACAGCTAGGTCATTTGAAGGCGTCGATTTTCTGCGTAATTCTCGGTAGGGGAGAATGTCAGTTAAATATTTTTCGGTCTCGAATGCGTTGTTGGTGTCTTTTTCGAATGAAGCGACCGTCTCCCGTCTTCCACTAAAGCCTCACGGAAATTTCCTGTAACATTGGGGTGTTTTTACCGGTAAATGTTTTGAATTTTCTTCCTTCTCACGTGCGAATTCGTCATTTTGGCGTCGCGATCGAAAGTGATGGCGAAGTTTATATTTGCTAATCGCTTAATAGTGTTTGGCCCTTGCACGCCGAAACCTTAGCACCGCTTTGAAAACGTTCCCGTTGTCTTTTTTTGCGTGGTTCGGCTAGACTGGAAGCCTTTCAAGGGTTAAAAAAATCCCACGTTCGTAGCCGTCCGACTACGAAATCCGACGTTTCGGGTTACAACCGCGGAAAAACATTTTTCGTTCGAATTCGGTCGTCGATTGTTTGTGTTCAGAGAGAGAAACTAATGCGTAAATTGGAAGTGGAGAAGCGATCAGATGTCATAAAAACGTCTTATAATGGGATACGCAATGGGATGTTCGTGTGTTTCAAAAGGTAAATAATAATAGATCGGTGGATTGTGTGATCGATCGGTGAAACAACCCGTTTCTGCCCGAATTGTTATTATTTATTAAAAATCAATTTTTAGTATACATTTGTTTATAATGAACCGATAAACATATTTTAGCCTTTAAGCAAGAGTTGCACAATTCCATTTTCGATATAGAGGATGTGTCATATATGTCGCACACTCAAATAATCGCATCAATGAAGCATTTATTACATTAAAGGTGCTCAAAATTATTTACTAGGAATTAAATATTATTTCTTTTATCATAATATATATGTCACACACTCAAATAATCACATCAATGAAGCATTTATTACATTAAAGGTGCTCAAAATTATTTACTAGGAATTAAATATTATTTCTTTTATCATTAAGATATAATTTTTATCAAAATTTAAACAAATAATCTTGAAAAAATAAACTTGTTTTTCGTTCGAAGGCTTTCGTGGTGTTGCTGACTTGAAGGCTTCATCTTCCGGGTGGTCACTTTCCTGTTGGCGTCTTCGAACTGAAGATGCCAACAGGAAGGTTGGCGAACCGTCGTCATTTTAACTTGACCAATGTGGTGACCACCCGGAAGATTACGCCTAAACTTGTTTTTACTCGTTCCATTGGTTCTGTAGAACTGCTGCATGAGTTCAAACATTAACCAGTACAGTTCAGTTAACTGCAGCAATGACAAAACAGCCGAAGTATTAAATGCAATAGACATAGTTGAAAAATTATTAGTCTGTCTGAACCTAATTTATATGATACATTCTATTATCGAGAAATATAAAACGTAACATATATGTCACGCTAGGCAGAAGTGGGTTAATTTCATTGTCGCAAAAATGTTTTCATTATCAAATGCCTGTGATAATAAGAATTGTTTGAACAATGTTTATTTTGTGTTTTCAGTCCAAATTTTTTTTTCGCCGTTTGCTTTGTATGGAAACATCGCCCAATTTGTATTTTCTTTTTCTTCTCAATTAAGACTTCTGTTTTTTCGTCCTTAACCCTTGAGTACTCGCGCTGGATTGAAATAACGAAATGTGTTTTAAAGCTCCAAAAGAATAATTAAGCTTTCAGAATATTTTAAAAAATTATTAGAATGTTGGAAAAAATTTCTTGATAGAAAAACAATTTAAATTAATTTAATTATGTAATAAAAATCACGGGAAAAATGGAAAAATTGAGATTTCAATGGAATTAGATGTTTTTAGGTCTCCCTGAACACATTTTGATCATTGTTATGATGGCTGTGTGTATGTGATAGAAATTTTGTGGGTGCTTTAACTATAAAACTATTAATCATATCAACGTGAAAGTTTATGTTTGGCATTTCTGTTAGAGTGACGAGAACTGATTTTTTTTTTGGAAAAAAAAGTCAACCAGAAGTGGGTGTTTACTCTTTTCACTTGATCGTTTTTTATTAATATTTGCTTCAATACTTGTCAATGTAAAATAGTCATGGATTAAAAGTTGTAGGAAATTTCATTTTCTGCAACTTTTGTTTGAAACATTTTCCCATATAACGCATTGTTTAAGATATATTTTAAAAACATTTTTTGGTGCTACCACCACACCATCTGGAGGCAACTTTTGTAAAAACTCGACCCTTAGTTATGTCTTAGCAATGCTCTTTTTTGTTTTGTTAATTGTTGTTCGTTAAGTAAAAGAGACCGAGCTACACTGGCAAATATATAAAATGTAAGCGAAGGAAATTCTCCAAAGCTAGTCAAACTGAT
This sequence comes from Tanypteryx hageni, assembly GCA_028673005.1. Taxonomy (NCBI): domain Eukaryota; kingdom Metazoa; phylum Arthropoda; class Insecta; order Odonata; family Petaluridae; genus Tanypteryx; species Tanypteryx hageni. The sequence goes on along the minus strand of CM054119.1, from coordinate 20,568,063 downwards.
AAAACCCGGTTAAAAGGCCGTTTTTTAACCCCTGATGATGGTTACTTTGTAGCCGAAATACGTATTGGGTTTTTATCCGGGTTCATCTGTTTTTATCCGGCCTTTTAACCGGGTTTTATCAATTGTTGTTCCTTAAAATATTTATTATCGTTCAACTTATTTGGAATTTTCAGAAATATTACAGGTATGGAGAAAGTCGTCTGATTTTTGTTAAATGATTTGTTGTAATATGGGTATTTTTGGATTATGTGTAATTAAAATAAGTAAAAACCTCATGTATGAAAAACCCAGTCTTATTCTGATTATCATTGTTGTTTCGTTCTTTCCGCAGAACTAAGAAAGGGTGGCTCAGAGGGAGAAGTTGGCAATGGCAACTTGGCGCTATCGCCTTCCCTCCCCTCCTCCTTGCCCCTTCCCTCGCCGACCGCCGGCCAGAAGACGATGGATGTTGATGGAGGCGACAACGACAACTCGGCAGCTCAAAGGGTCGGACAAGTCGGCAGCTCTTCTTCTACGGCCACGACAACCACCACCAACAGTCGACTTTCTCGGAGGCTGCTATGCTATCCCGTAAGTTACTAACGAACGTTTTCCATATATAACAAGCGACAATATCCCTCTGTACCATAAGAACATAATGATGCTGCTGCGTGAGATTTTTTTGTTTCATAACATGAAATTCCATTTTAAAATCACTTTGGATCGTCATACCATTCGGAGATTAGAAGCAAACAACGCATAAAAGAATGAAAATTCATTTTCCTGCCATTGATATTTAAATATGCATCGAATTGGTCCTTTTTTAGTCGTTTCGTTTCCAGCATAAGCACATATTTGCTTCTGTCTGTCTGTATGTCTTTCCGTATGTTCGTTCTCGGCTTCTACCGAACCGATCTTCATGAAATTTGATATTAAGGACCTGCAGTCAAAGGCAAGAAGAGAATCATGTAAATGAATCACGTATGCCAATCAGGGGTACCACTTCATTGGTGACAAAAAAATGAACTTTCCATCATATCTCGTAAAGTATTGGTCATATCTAAATAGTTTTCAAATAAAACTCGTAGAATTAATAGAGTATATCTTTTCCTATGAATTTTTATTGTAGATATAGCCGTTATCAAGAAAACCACACAAGAAAGTCTTCATTCGTGTTGAACTTGCGTGGTTACTTCATCATTGTTGCTAACATAATAATAAACAATCTCAAGTTCAAAAACGTTTGGATAATCATTTCTTACTCCATTGCATGAAACACCCGCTTGTGATACGCTGTACGCTTTCCTAACGTTCGTCATCAAGGGAAATTGCATTGTTGATGATTTTGGCGTACATTGCACCTCTTAAAGGTTTCCCTCCCCCTTTAATCGATGTCGCTATGGTTGATATAAAGAAATTATTAAAGAGAGCATTGTGCTAAGAAGTTGATCGTTAAAATTTTGACCTCGGGGCGGAGATATGCTGTGATAGCTGTTGTGATTAGCCCTTTAACTGCGCAATTGATCTTAAAATTCGCCCGCCAAAGAGTTTTCGCTCGATTTTTTTTATATTTCGCTCCTTAATGCTATAATAATTATTAAAAATTATGGAAAAGTGGGTAAAACTTGTTTTCTGTGCGTTATATGGGCGTTATAGGATTCCGAAATGAGAATTGCAATTAATTTTTGCTTCCAAACAGCATATTTTTGTTTTTATTTACATTACTTAGTTTAAAAAAAAACAATATTTTATCAAAATTTAACACCTTTATAAACACAATAAATCATATATATAGATTCAATAAACATTTCTTTAAAACTTCAATTTTGTGTGAAAATCACGAAAGAACTCTCCAATACACGACCCCGCACATTCCTTGCACCACGTGATCACGAGTTTCCTTTTCCTTTCTCTGTTTTCAATGTGCACGCGCACATGGCACTCTCACTGAGGCTTGGCCCTCTTTTCAGTAGGCGGAAGAAACGCAAGGTAGTGTCGTAAAAATACGTCTTTTACTATAAGTCGGTCTGGAGCAGAGTGGTTCAAAGTGTTTGACTGGGGTGACCTTGGGCGAGCATCCCATATTTTTTTGAGTATTTTAGAGACAACACCGTAATAAATAAGTTTCAATGACACTTTTTCGCCTGTTTTCATCAAATAAAAGAGTCGTCAAATATCAAATCAACCAGAATGAAATTTCGTCCATCTGATCCCACGAAACCTGCATCCACATGTTGATCTTCCTCTTCATCGCCAATTAAATTATCTTTACAATCTTCCCAGAGGGCATCACTATCATTATCCTCTTCAATATCCGACAATAAAGTGTTTTCCTCTTCATCGCTAATTTCGTCTAAAACTTTGGTGATGTCTGGCGGCAATAAAGTGCATTCGCGCAAGAGGCTTCTCCCCAAGGTCAATGCACGTCTTTCCTCTTACATTTCTGAAGGGTGACTAACGGAACAAAAGGAGAAGAAAAGGACTTGGGGTTGTCGGTTGAACATCTGATGACACCCAAACAAAGAATGCTAAAAATAATCCATCAAACAAGGGTGGAAAGGTCTAAATTGCAAATAGGTAATAGGAGCACTCTACTAAGATCGTCAATAGACAATGGGAGCAGTTAAAGGGTTAAAAGATAAAGCTGGAAGACCCCAGGAAAACTTTCATTTTTACCTGCTATCCTGAAACAAAATTGTGTCCATTGTACCATGTTTGGTGTTTATCTATGTTAACTCTTGAAATAATCCTCCCCCTCTACACTTGCTTTGATTTAAAAAGGTTTTGGAAAAATGTAAAAAATTTGAACTGTTACTCAAATATTTTTGTCAAATTATGTTGAGAAAATGAACCTCAAGATTGAAGAGTTTTAATTACGTACTTCATTAACAAAATTTCATTTGTATCTTCTTAATTAATATAGGTGTATTTTTAAAAACTGTATTCTTAAATTTATTTTTCATTAAATGCAGATTTCAAATTTTGCTTTAATTAAAAACTGTTAATTTTAAGTAAAAGTTTTTTCTTCTTATTATTATTCTTATATGAAAGATCGAGATTCGAAGGATTCGAGAACCTTTTAATATTCAGATTCGGGTTTGGATTCGAGAAAATTTTCTCGCCCTATTAAAGATGCATATCTATCTATCTATAGTAAAGTAAATAGCCTGTGCTTTTCAACGAAAACTTTCTGTTGCATAGAGTGATGATCTCCACAATTCCATTTGATAGGAAGTGTAAGAAAGATTTATTTTGGGACCTGGTATTAATGCATTCATTCCATTGTTAGGTGGAGCTTTGTACGAGTGGATCTCCCCCACCCCCGCATGCGATTGGTGCCAATGGGTCTTTGGCGCTGAGGCCTACGTCGCTTCCTGCGCCCATCAGGGCCACACATTCCAGCTCCAGCACCACGACAGGTAAGAATGAGAATCAATTGTTTAAACTTGATCCGCATGCTTAGGGTTCTCATTTGAATTTTTTATTAGCATTCTGAAAAATCAGGTACCATATTTACTCCTGTAATACCCAAATACCTACCAAAAAAATACTTACTCATTACCTCATGCCAGGCATGAAGTATTGAAGAAGCGTTTTGTGGGTGGTCTACCCTCGGCATGTGATTGGGCAAATCTCGTGTAATGTATGCACCTCCCATTTTTATGAGAAATTTTGGGGGGAAATGTGGGTATTACACGAGTAAATACAGGTATATCATGAACTGTTGGTAATAAAATGTTCAAATAAAAACCATTTTACAGTATAAATATTGAATAATTGCGTGGCTTTATTTTCTAGAGGAAATAACACCTCAAAAAATGTATTGGCATTCCAAGTTATTATAAGCATAAAAATGCAACTACATAAATATTTACTTTTTGGCGACTCAGTTCCTCATCTCTCCCACAGCTGACATAACCTCTGTGTATTAAGCTCTTTCACAAGGCTGTTTACTTCTTGTAACATGAGAGAGGGACAGACGGCTGAGCCCTAAGACTTCAGAGAGATAACCTTTCTCAAATGACTCTTTAGGTCTGACCCTTTGACCTCTGCCTTTTTGCTTCGGCCTGCCCTGAATTCATGCTTCTGGTATGTTTTCTTCCCAAGGCCCCAATTTCAGATGATGTACAGCAGTCTTGGAACAAAGTGGAACATGTATGGTACATTAGGCAACGAGCAAATAATTTGATGGAATATATATGTTCCATTTGGCATTTAAGGGCTAAATTACTATCTTAATGTTTTCACCTGCTTATAAAAAATTTTCTGTAAGATTTATTGACACCGCTGCGGCATTGGGGTGGCGGTGGGATAGTGGTTAGAGTGTGTTGGTCTTCCATGCAGTGGTCCGGAGTTCGAATCTGGTGGAGGTCAGATTTTCAACGTGAGGTCGTCCCGTCTCCTACTTGTGTGCTTTGAGGAGACCGTACAAGTCAGTGCTCCATCCTTCAGAAGGATGTTAAGCAGTTGGCGCTCTTTGCAAAGAGTAGGCTAATGCCAGCACCGGTTTTCCCTCCTCCCTTATGAGTGTTCGGTTTGGAAGGAGTTACGGCTTTAATAATCCAAGAGGTAGATTAGCCATGAATACACGCAAGCAGACCACCTTTGCATTGCTATTGTGCCTTGGACATCACGTATATTTGCACCATTGGTAGAAATCAGCGGTATTAAAATATCGTCTATTATTTCCTATTAAAAGCATGAAATCGATCAGGAATCCATGCTTTCCAACCATACCACATATAAAGGAGTTTTGTCTTCTGTTTTCACAAAAAAGGGAACTATTCATACAAACAAACTGACACACTGAAATAATATAATAGGTTTGCCTCCATTTCTTTGGCAACCTTATAGATCATTTGTCATCATTCGTTGATATTCATGTGAGCGATATAGGAGAAAACCATTTGATAATGAGTTACTTAGTTCTGAATATCAATTTTATTTGACGGAGGGGAACTAATTTCCTATTTCTGCCACCAGGTGGTGTGGATATGCCCCAGCTTCTTCCTCCAACGACACCTTCGCCAACTTCTCCTCAGCCTCCTGCGTCTTCGTCTTCCATTACCACTTCTTCCAGCGTTGCCACCTCGACAATTCGTGAGTATCGTTTTCTTGCCTCAAATCTTATCTCGAAAAGCTCTAGTTTTTTTTCTTCTCTCTGCCTCTTTGCATCCTGTAGAGGAGTGCGGCAGGTGCTGCTTTGCTCGGCACCTGTGTTGTAAGGGACAAAGGTCTGTTTAATTTTCTTAAGTAAAATGATAAGGTTGAAGCAACAAGCGGTGACTGCTTTGCGTAGATGGGATGTCTGTCATTGTTTTTACACACATCAGTATACAAGTAGGACCTTGTCAATCTTGGATTTCCCATTCGCATATATATGGTGAAGATTTTGAGACACAGCTTTACCTCGAATATTCGCAGCAGACATAGAAAATAGCAATGTCCTCATAGCAATAGATGCGTAAGGTACCATACTACAAGTATCCCTTAACCACTCATCTGGGTATGCTGTATATATACGTCATGCTGTTTTCTCGGCCGTTTGCTATGGGTATGCCGTAGTATTCCATCACGGAGCTTCTCCGGCAACTAGCTGCATCCTTTTAGTTTACCGTCTCGACAGTAAATGGGCTTCACTTCTTTATTTGGAAAAGATACGCTCCTCGTATCTAGACCCTGACTTTGCTTTGCGGGTTGCATTTCCGTTACCCTAATTTTAAAATTAACAACATTTGTACGTTATTTATAATATTATTTATTCATTTTTTAATCACTTAGTAATTGTGTAAATTTTTAAAGTCTTTATACCATATTTTAGGAATTTGTGTTCATTAAATATTATTAACAAATTAAAGTTTTATTGTAATAATAGATATATATTTAAAATTTTAATTCATGTCTTGTGGTATAAATAGTTGGACAAAATTTTTAAGGATAAACAACTCAAATACTGAATAATAAACGTATTTTTAAATTGATTTACGATTTGATTCACCTCAATTGCAATTTAAATGTCCGCCTCCGGTTTCGGAAAATTAAATACCTGGATGATTGGTTAAGATACACTCTTTTGAGTTAAGCTTTTTCGATAATGTGTTGTGAAAGAATTAGGGGCACTAAATTTGAGATTTTTCAATTAAAAGCTGTAGAACTATAGTTGGGAGCACGAACGAAGGTGGGCAGCAACTTGATGTGCAGAGGGCAAGGAATGTCACGTGGTTTCATATATTTCATGAATAATTTCACAATATAACAATAAAGTGGCCCAAGGTATTTTCAATCATATTTTAGAGTTCTTCTAGTTATCTAGTTCGGCCCCCAACCAAGAAAACATCCATGTTCAAAAACGAGAAAATTGATCTGCTACAACAGTTAAGTGGAAGAATATCCGCCCGGCAAGTGGAAGACCCAGGTTCGGTTCCCCGGTCATAGCAGACTTTTCTCGTTTCAAAAAATATTCCCAACATTACTTCAAACAAAAAAGTTGATTGTCCAAAGATGGGCAGACATAATCGCATATTTTCTTTCAAGAAACCATGCTGTAAAAGTGTTTAAAAACGTGCGCGCGATATCCGGGCAAATACGGTAAGTTTTGATTGTGCGAGATGCAATTTTTCTCTCTCCCTTTCTTTGGATTAATGCTTGTTTTCATTTCTCTTCCCTCGGCCAGCCCACGGACCCAGTGCCCAACAGGCAATCCTGCATGCTCAGCTTCAGCAACAGCTGCACTTACACCTGTCGCACGGCACCACCCAGCACCACCAGCACCAGCATCTGGCCCTCTCCGATCTCCCAGAACCTCCGATACCGCTGTGCGAGATAGGTCCCATCCCGCCACCTCCCATGTTCTCCTCCCCCTCTCCTCCGCCTCCCTCCTCTTGTTCCTCATCTGTTTCGCTCCCCCCTGCCTCCGTCGTTGTCCACGTCATCGACCCTCACCTCTACCATAGCGAGGATGAACCTTTGCGTGGTCGACAGCCAAGGGATTGGAGTGACGTCGAACGTACCCCAGTTGGATCTCTCGGATTATGTTTATCAGGGCGGTCAGTATGCATGTCTTTTTACTTTTTCCGTTATGCTGTACAGAGAAAGTATGCTCAGACCTCAATTAGCAACGAGAGTGCTATACCAAGTGCCGCTAAAACTAACCCCTTCCCTAACGAATTTTTTTGAGAATTCCGTTCAAAAATGTCATGTTATTTTATTTCATTTTCTTAATGCCTTAAAGTGGTTTAAAAAGGAATATATAGTCATTTTTGATTTAATACTTGTTTTTAAAACGTTATTTCACAATTTTATTATTGACGGTTTTTTAAGCTATTCCTTAATATTAAGAATTTTTTGGTTAATTATTGAAATAGGAATGAAATTTTTACAAATACAATCGTATAAGAAATAAAAATATACATGTTTCACATAAACTGTACGTTTTTTTCTTTTAAAAATATATTTGCGTGTATTTTTTATCCAAAATCTAGTAATTATGCATATCTGCACCTCACAATCAGAACAATAGTACCTCGTCTTCTTTCCTCTAATGTATCGTTTACGGCGTCACACTGTGGGTTACCTCGCAGTGTGATGCCTCCGAGTAGTATTCACTCCTCCACAAGGAGTGAATACTACCTGTCTAATACTTAGAACGATGCAAAAAACAGTAATCAAAGAGCAGGAGAGAAGTGAATGATTATAAAGGCTATTAGAAAGAGGAAGGCTAACTGGGTTGGACATTACCTG